>JBCAUA010299335.1:0-19517 GCA_038406235.1 Peronia verruculata | reverse complement strand
AACTCAATAACAGAGCGCTGTTTGATGAGAAGGTCATTGGAAGTCGCCATTGTCTCATGAACATGGTTACCCCACCATGTGTTGCGCGTCACTATATTATGAGCACAAATGACGTCACACAAATTTGTTGTTCTAGGTGAGCTTGGAAAAATGGTTCGAGAGTATATGTTGGAAATTTTAGGTCGATGTGACGAAAATAGACTGAGTTATGATCAAACGGAACTTAATTATCAGCCTGCCCTCGTATGTGTCAAAACGGTTGATGTCGGTCTATGAAAAGTGTGTTTATTGTTTTTGAAATTGCTCTGAAAATGCCAGTCTTCTGTGTATCCAAATTCCAAACAAGTTCAGTCTTCAGTGCACTTTTCTCTTTAAGCTCATATGGTATTTTATCATAAAGATCCAGTGCTAACAATTGATACATTCTTTTTGCTTCAGATTGTTTGTATTACAATAATTTTTAATACAAATAAATTATTTAGGACAACAAAGTCTATGGAGGTAAGAGGTAACTTTGTTTGCTTCTTACAACAATGATGACATCTGGTTCAATGATTCCTTGTGCATCACGATTACGAGGCAGGGTAAACAGCACTGTGAACTCAAGAGTCCCACCATAAGAATTGATCTGAAAGTAATGGAAAAGAAAGCAGTCAAGAGCACACTGTAGTTACACAGCTTGCAGTGTGTGCACACACAGAAGAAAGTTTGTCCTTTCTAAAAGCGTAAACTTAATAAGAGACACGATAATCATGCTACACAAATATATGTACTCAGTGCCCATTCAGCTCCTAAATCTTCCCCCTCCAAACCATTGTTCCAGTGATACATCTTATCCAGGTGATAGAGCATGTTTATTCTTTATGACATTTGAAACATGCAAGAGATTAGGAATCTAAGCCGAAAGAGGCTGCGTTGAATGAAAAAGTTTCTTTGATACAAAAAAGAAGGAAAGCAATAAAAAATAAATTTTTGAAGCATTCATTCATATATAATTTACAACTATGACTTTTAAAGGAAAGACATTTTCTGAGGCATTGGGTCATACATAATTTACAAGAATGGCTTTCAAAAAACTAACCTTCCATCCTCTGTAAGCCTCTGGAGCTATCCAATAGATGACACCGTCATCCTGTAGGACACTGTCTGCATATTTCACTCGGATTGTAGACCCACCTTCCTCAACATTGTTACCAGCAGGGTCCGTTACTGACCATCCTCTCATGTCATAGATCTGGAATCAGGCAAAAATGTCAATTCTATCATAAAAAGTGATAACTGGATAACTTTAAAAAAAAAAAAAACAGCTCTGAGCATTCTGAAATTACATCTACTCCATATTCACCATTCTATTCTTTCAATCATAAAATGCACCATTGGACTACTGCTGTTCCAAGTCATCTTTCAACACCAAACAAATTTCTTATGCCATTTTCGGATATGTTTCCTTCATCAGTTTACTTCTGGTTGTTGACTCCATGCTTCTACAAAACTTTAGATAGATGTCCAAATCTTTGCAAATATGAAAAGTGGTAACTTTTGAGAACCTTACAGAATTCATGAGAAGCCAGACATCACTGTGTTTGACTTTTTTTAATGAAAGATCATTGGTTGCTTGTGTTGATTTTCCCTGTGTTAGCTAATTTTTATCAAATTCTAATAAAATTGCCAAAAATTCGTTTGTTCATCTTTTTTGCAAAAAGCTATTCTTGTACAGTCTCAAAGAAACATAGAGAAAAATAATAGAAAAATGAAAAACCAAAAAAATGAGATTTATTCCACTATTGGCTCTTATAGATGTTTGCTTGACAACACAGATTTTTGTTTTCCATTAGATAGTTCTAAATTTATAGTTCTCAACATGTGGATCAACGGCCATTCAATTTTCACCACTTCAATAACAAAAACAGTATAATAGAAACATCTAACATATGAAAGACCCTTTCCAAATGGGTGTATTTTGTCTATGATGAAATCCAATGAAAGTGCATGGACTGAGTAGCATTTCTCACATTTTAAAATAGCTGTATGCACTTTTCAAAGTATACTTGATTTATTTCCTGCATCTGTGCTGCCTTTAAGGATACAATGTTTACACATGTAATTCACACTAAGAAAATAACACAAAAATTAAACAAATCCCTGAAAGACTTACCAGACCCCATCTAAGCTCTGAGCTTTCACATCTTGAGGTGTGATCAAAACAGAAGCATTTGATACAACCCTTTGGATTTTCAGCACTCAAGCTGTAGGTTCCGTCAATACATCTGTCACATCTGGGTCCTTCAACATTGTCCTGTTGTTAAATAATTGTTGAAATGACACAAGACTTTGTCAGCCCTCCAACTAGTTTAAAGACTGCACAAATCTGGTAGCAGCTGATCAATGAAATCTTTATGTCAGAAAATTTAAATGCAATTTTTAACCCTCTCTACTTCAAACAGCACTCTTTCTTTTAAAACCTTTCCATGCAATTGCATCACACTGAGATGACTAGTTCCCCTACAAGCAGTTCAACAATTAAATTAGTAAGAATTTCTCTGACCTAAATATATATATATTTGTATTAAGCACTCATACCGGTAATCAAAGAATGAAGACAAATTTATTCTGAACCAACCGTCCGAGCATGAAACAAGCACTGTCTAGATTTTTAGTGGGAAATCTTCAAATCCAAACATAAAGTTGGACTATAAAAATTTTCAGAGTTTTCATGCCTAAACAGCTTAATTGTAGAATTTTCAACCAGGCCTATATAACCCTTCAACTGTTTCTAAAAGAAGGTGGAGTCTCAAACCTTGCAAAGGCATTCTGCTGTGTTCTGGTCACAGATTTCAGCAAGGGTTCCACTGGTATCACAGCCACACTCCTGACAGTAGGGGAAAGAGTGGTAGCCTGCTAAGCAAGTGTCACAACGTCTTCCTCCAACATTGGGCTTACACCTTAATGATTACAGAGACACAAGTTCAAAATAAATGACAAGACACTATTACAAATTATGCAAAGGCTGCACTGAATGAAGCAGACGCCAAAGGATGTTTCAAAGAGAACACCCGATTTCTCTAACCACAAAATCACAGGAGGTTAACTAAAAACATGAACCTTTTTGGCACTGCCGACTTGCAACTAGATAACATTTTCCTCAGTTAAATACACCCACTTCCCTTCTCTCTGACACCAATAACTACAGAAACTCTCATGACACTGAATGATGATAAAGAAATGAACTTAGTGGATTACTCTTTATTTCTAATTAAAAAATCTATCAACAACATATTTCAAAAATAAACTCAACTCAGTAAAAAACTGTAATATAAAAACAATCTATTAACAGCATCAATAATCTACAGGATCATCATGTGCATTGCATCTAGTTTCTATATTTCAACACTATGTCCTTCCCAAGACCACACAAGGTTGATCAACTTACTGGCACTGGCCGGTAGTCTGGTCACAGTTGAGGTTCCCATCCACAACACCCTCATAGTTGCAATTGCAACTCTGAAATGAAAAATGAAATAAATAAAGGCTGCTATAACATGGATATACATGTACCCTACCTTTCATAACACTTGAGTGATAATACTTAGAAATGATGGTTATCAATAGATAAACGAGAAGATGAAGAAAGAATTCACATCTTCATTTCTAACAGTTTTTCCATGCTCTTGTGGGAAAGAATGTTCTCTTCCTCAGGATCTAAGTATCAATTGTGAGACACATCAACACAAAAAGCTGTCATAACAATGAGAGCGCATCATAGGTTAACAAGGCTGAGACTCCCATGTTTTCATGACATATATTATTCATCATGACACTCTTGCAGTCCAGATATCATGACGTATGCTATATGCTCACAGATCAGTGGGCCACAGTACATGAAATACTATGATATATAACTGTCCATAACGTTTCTGTCCACAAAGTTTACTAAACAATGCTTTCAGATCAATATATTTCATTAATATATGAATTCTACAACAGATCACTGCAAAACCGATGCATACCTGAGAATAGCTTTGATTTGAACCTAATAAAAAATATATTTTTTGTTTAAATTTAAAACAGAAACACACACTACCAATACTGCCACTCAATCTACCTGGCATCCAATGAGAGCATCGTAGCCATAGGCCTCCGGTTCACACCTGTCACAACGGGCGCCCTCAACACGAGGCGGACAGATACACTCTCCAGTCACCTCATGGCACAAGCCAAATGGACAGTTGCACTCTGAAAGAAGTTACAACTAGCTCTTTTTTCAATCCAAAACTAATGATCATCTTTAGAGTACATATAATTTAAAAATCAACATTTTTTTTATTTCCTATTAATCCCAGCTCAGAAATAACAAAATTCTCTTTCTCTCTTTCCTCCCAAGACGACTCAAGTAAGAGAACTGGTCCAAATAATTGGTCACTTAAATGAAATATCTGAGAAGGCAACAAACAGACCATGCTATAGTAGGAATACAGAACCTGACATACAGTGGGTTTTCTTCTCACACATCTCATTCAAAGCTCTTAGAAATATACCCTGTTCTCGCCTTAGTCAGCTGTACTTGACTTACTTCGACAAAAATTCTTACACAGTATCGAAAAATAAACTACAGGGTGCTCTTGATAACACATTACTAGATGGTAAAACTGAAATGATTCCCCTGTGCATATGTATATTTCCTACAACGTGGTGAAATCTCTGTTTTTTCTCCTCAATATTGTGACTTATAAATGTTGCTTGGACACTCACCCATACAGTTAGGGAACCCAAAGTAGCCTGGACGACAAGCTGTGCACTGGCGACCAATGATGTTATCTCGACACTCACACTGTCCTCCAAAACCGTCACAGTTGAAGTTGAGAGAACCCTCAGGATTGCACATACAATCTAATGCCCCACTGTTGAAATCAGTGGTCAGAGTGAAGGCTCCTTTTACACAGAATTCCCAGTCCTCAGTGTCCGCTCTAAAAAGAAACACTTCCATGTAAATATATCTCTCTTGATGACACATCATGATAAAACATCTTTGTGGTGGCAGTTAAATATTTTCTTTTAAACAATGTCTAAACAAAACAATAAATGATATTCCAGAAGCTGTCACAGCACAATCACAGTTCAATAGCTTAATTTCCAGACATAATGAAAATCTATATGTATGAGATCTATGAGATAGCTGCATGGCACCTTCCTTGATTCCATACTTGAAATTTACCAACTATGAAGATATACAACGACTGCAAATAGTTGGATTTCCATTGAGGATATGTCTCTACAAATAAATTCATGTATCGTTTTGTATATAAATTCCACATTTCAGTTTTTCAGGACAACCATGAAATATCACACAATAACACCGAAATCTGTTCATCAATTTGCCTAAGATCTCCTGTTTTGATGCAAAGTAAATACTTACTTGAGTTGGAATCCCTCATCCACACAGTTACTGAGGAATTCTCCAGACTTGTCAACAGGCAGGAGATCTATGTACTCTTCACTATACTGTTTGTCTGGCACTATCAGCAAGTAGTCCTACATGGAGAAAAAGACTTGTCAGCTCAAGAGATCAATTTTTTTTTTGCACCTAAGATTTGCATGATAATATTTTGCTAACACCATGAAGGGATTCACAATACTACACAGTTCCAAGAAAGTAAAAATTTAATATATGTAAAACAAGTTGTTGCTGTTGTAGAAAAATGCTACTTAAAACTCACTTAATCCACACACAACATTTTATACCACAATATTCACAGTGATCACAACTACCAGAATATCAAGTCAAAAAATTATAATAATCTTCTAGAAGTGCAAAGGCTATTTTTATGAAACCCAAGAAAGAAAGTATTTTTCCCCTTATATCCCACAAGTGCTGAAAATGACATCTTTTTTTTTTTTTTACATAGTGATTAAATGCATCAACTAGCAAATCCAGCTGCAAAATTTGGTAATGTTTATATTTTGCTCTCATCAAAGATAAAAGGTCACTTTTTCATTTAACCTCACTGAGAATAAGAACAATAGACATCAATGTTTCACGCTTTGTACTAACTTTTTACAGGCATTCCACCCATGTGGCCAGTCTTGCTCATCTAACCTTGTGAATGCCTGACTAATTCTTTATCACTTGCAAAGGCTGCAAAGTACCTTTTGTTACTGTTTCTGCCACCATTTTCTGTCCTTTGCTTTCATGGTAAGCAATCTTTAGCTCAAATCAAGTATGATCTTCATTCCTTTCTGATATTAATAGCAAATTGAACAGTTTTATCAGAAACTGGCAGAATCTAATGTCACTGTTTCCTGGTATTCTAATATACAGGATGTACTCCAATCAAGTATGACCTGACTCATTTCTCTTGTTTGTAGCAACATAAGCCATCATAAATTGGGAACAACATTTACTACAGGAAATTGAGATAATAATGCAATTTAATATCTACCGGCCTTGCTAAAAGTGTTCACAGAGAAAAATAGGTGGGAAGCATTGGAACTGAACAGATGGAATAGCCACATCCAGGAACGGACAAAACCAAAGAACTGTGGAGACCCAGACCCAGCCAAGAATCATGGCTGATGGCAAAGTTAGATGCAGAACTCGGCAACAGCTGCCCGGTTGACTCCAAGCAAAGATAAGGGTTAAGAGGATGAAGAATTTACCAGCCAAATCTGTCCTCCTGTGGTGCCATTGAAGACAGCCTTGATATCTGTGCCAGTCAGTCTGAGAGTGTTTCCTCCAGATTCATCAAAAATGATGACTTGTCGGCAGCCAACAACACTTGGGCAGTAATGTGGATTAAACACACCTGTTGAGAGATGGAAATAGCAATATAAAATATATATGCCTCTCTGTCCGAATGTAAAATTTTGCACAGCCACGAACAGTTAATAAACTATATCAATCATGTGTGGTAGTTGATTAAAAAAAAAAATATTCTCAGGCAGTCAGTGTAGACATAAATTCTTGCCTTGCATTATTACTAGATCAAATATTTGGGCAGCCTGCCAGTAAGTTTCAAAATTTATGCTAATTTATATCTTAATATAGCTTAACCCAGGTGGAGAATACTAGAACCAAATTGGTTATATCATGGCCAAACGCAGATTCCAGTCAAGTGTAAACATCCCAAAAACAAGAAGCTTCCCAGGAGTGGACATAGGTAGTGACCATGATCTTGTGATGACGACTTTTGCATTACATCTGAAAAACTGCTAGAGGAGAGGCAATGTCCGAATCAAATTCAGCATGGAAATGCTAAGAAATCCTGAGATTCATGCAATGTTTCAGGCAGCTATCAGCGGGAAATTTGTGGCTCTTCTGGTTTTAAACGAGGATACTGAGGTGGACACACCGGTCGACAGCCATGATGGAGACAACAGAAGCGCTTTTAGCCAAACCACAAGTTAAAAAGAAGCCATGGGTTCAGTTTCAGAAGAAGTCCGAAGTCCTAGATCTGTGTGACAAAAGAAGAGAGCTTAAAAAGAGGAAATATGAAAATGAGGGTGCTCAAAAATACAGAGAAGTAAATCGTCAAGTGAAGAGAGGTATGAAAACTTCAATAGAGACCTGGATTGAGAATGAATGTGAAGAAATTGAGAACATATTACCACCAAACAAGGGATAACTACCACCATTTAGGATAACAAGGAAAAAGGTCTCACAGAAGAGAGAGGTATCCTCAACAGATGGACTGAATATCATCTGATCTTTACATACACAGAACTCCAGGTGATGTTCCACCACCATCTGACAATGCAAAGCATACATCATTGTTCATTGACTTCAAGAAATCCTTTGATCGTGTATGGCACGAAGCACTGTGGGCAAACTATGAAGCTTTTCAACATCATTGCAAATCTGATCAAAATCATTGAAAACCTTTATAACAAAGTTAACAGTGCAGTCTTCTTCAATAACAACATAGGGGAATGGTTCAGGACAATACTAGGGAAGTGCCAAGGCTATTATCTCCAACTCTCTTCAACATCTTTGAGAGAATCATGACAGAGGCACTCATAAAACATGAGGGGACAGTCACAATTGGAAGAAGGAATATCACAAACTTCTGTTTTGCAGACGACATCGATGGTCTCGCTGGAAAAGAAGAGGAGCTAACTAACCTAGTACATCATCTCAAAAAGGCCTCCTATGATTTTGGCATGAAAATTAGTGTCGAGAAAACGAAAGTCATGTCTGATCAAGACACCCAATTCATGACAAATATAATGGTTAACAATCTGAAGCTCCAAAAGGTATCCCATTTTAAATATCTGGAATCAGTAATCACAGGTGATGGATCCAAATAAGAAAGCTCTCCAGAATAGTCCAAACCATATCCACCATGACCAAACTCAAAACTATATGGAACAACAGAAACATCTCAACCAGTTCAAAGATCAGACTGATGCATTCCCTGGTCATGTCAATATTCCTCTACACATGTGAATCTTGGACCTTAACAGTAGATACAGATAGAAGAATAAGGCACTGGAAATGAGGTGCTTTCGGAAACTGCTAGGCATCACATACAGAGACAATATAACAAATGAAGAGGTTAAGAGGCGAATTCAACAGGAAATTAGGCCATGGATCTCCTCACTATAGTTAAAAGCCAGAAATTGAAATGGTATGGCCATGTCACAAGATCAACTGGTCTGGACAAAACAATCCTACAAG
This sequence comes from Peronia verruculata, assembly GCA_038406235.1. Lineage (NCBI taxonomy): Eukaryota > Metazoa > Mollusca > Gastropoda > Systellommatophora > Onchidiidae > Peronia > Peronia verruculata. The sequence continues at coordinate 10,846 of JBCAUA010299335.1, read as the reverse complement.
TTACAGTGCCTAGCGGATGAAGAAAAGGGAGACAGAATAAGAAGTGGGAAGATAACATCAAGGAATGGGATGGACTTGAGCTAAGAGACACCCTAAGGATGGCAGAGAGAAGAGAGGAGTGGAGGAGGATTGTCACTAAATCTTCACAGGTGATCCAACAAACTGTAGCACCAGTTTAAGGGACCAGTGAGTGAGTGAGTAAGTCAGACAGTGGCCGATGTGATATGTGTGAATCTGCAAGGCATGCACATTTTTATGTAGAAACTTCAGCCTTTTACAACTGCAATAAAACAACACAATGCTGCAATAATACTATGCATCTTTTTAAAAATCCAATAAATTTTAAAAAATAAAAAATGAACACACAAAAAAAAGTCTATGACCTCAATTCACCAAAATGTGTTTGTAACAATTTCTCAGCTTTTTTTTCCCCCACAAAACAAGCTATGATTACAAGTTTGAATCCTCCTTTTTTCAACGCAACTTAGCAAACGAATTTGCTAACAATGGTTTCAAATGATGATGTTCTCAATACTCACAAAGAGGAATATAAAACTTTACAGATGCAAAAATCCTTGCTGAGATGAATTTTTATATAGTCTTTAGGGAGAGGGAAAGAACATAGGAGAGAAAAAAACAAAATAGAAAAAACACCTGTGTATTCTTTCCCATCCACAAAGACAGAAACAGGAATTGTCAATCCTGGCTCAGTGGGCATGTAGTAGTGGACGAGGAAAACATACTGGCCTGGCTTGGTTACCCGTCCAGTCAGTATCAGAGGTACCTTTGAAACAGTTAAATCAAGAAATGATGTACTTGACTGATAAATGATTGGTGTAAAGTACGTACACAGTGCACTTGGAAGAAGATTATAGTAATGTCCAAAATAAATCTCAGGTGTGCACTTAGTAATATTCTCTCTTACATAAGCAATTAATCTGTAGAGCAAGTACAGTTTGAAAATTGTTTCCCTTAAATTCCTGCTGTATACACACATATTTTCAGGAATCTTATGGTCTTAACATTGATTTTTACACAAGATTCATGAGCTTCCCTAACTGACACTATGCTTCCTGTAATAATATGATACTGGTCATCTCTCAAGAAGGGCAAAGTATAATAATACATTCCTGAAAGAACAATTAGGCCATTATAAAACAAGAAAATGGAAGAGAGATGTGCGTGTACTAAAGAAGGATGAACAAAATCAAAGAACACTAATTACAATGAATACTAAAATGCTGAATGTAATAATGTCCCCTTCACAGGCTTGGTATTTTCCAATGTCAAGAACAAAAAATATATGTCACTTTCAAAGATAAAAAACAGCCAACTAACCATGCCCTTGTATTAAATCTGCAGACATTTCCAAAATCATAACTAGTCTTAGAATAACCAAGACTTTTGTGAAGCAAGTTGCAAATAAAACAATAATTATTCATATCGGACTCAATAAGGCCATTTTCACCTATCAAATATTTTTCTATCACATCTAACTTATATATGAGATAGCTCACTAATCATAAGATCTATGTTAAATTTAAAAATGGTATTGTGTAAAATCCCAGTCATGAATTCAGTCTCTGAAAAGTTTAACAATCACAGGCAAATTTATACAAATCTGATTTTATTCAGTTCTCATGCATCATTTCAACCATCATTTCTGCCTAGAGTCAAATTAATTATTTAATTCAAGTTAGCATTGCTATATAAAAATTTACATTTTTGTCTCAATTTATAAAGAAACCACAGCAAAAGAAGAAAAAGAAAATGGTACAATGAATGATGATATAGTAAAATTCACTTTGGGATAGGAGACTAATATATGCCTCTAACGCATTCCACATTCACTTTATCCGCCATCCATTAATTTCATTAGTTCTTTTCAGTTTTATTTCTGAATTATTCATTTCTCTATGTACTTCACTTGTATAAATACACCAATATGACATGGACATTACAATTGTGCCATTTGAGGAACTTTGAACTACTGAATATTGCATGCTACCTTCAATTAAGCAAGACAAACAAAGAGGCAAACAAACAAAACACAATGTATGACAAAGCATAATGATACAACAAACTGGACATTTATGATGGATATGCAACATATAGCTGTAAAAATAAAAGTGAAAACTAGGATCTTACAGGCTGTGCTACTAGCTCTGTCTCACACTCGTCTGTCTCAGCCTCTTCCTTTATGGGACAAGATGTCTGGTTCTGTCAAGACAGGATTTACCACAAAAATGGGTGAAGAATTCTACAAGCAATTTCACCCATAAGTCCATACTCTGAAACTGCTGCTTCAAGAGGTGGAAAAAAAAACTAAAGGCTACAGACTGCACACTAAGCTACTTATATAGCAGAAGCGATACAATCATTAGAAGATCTACTGGCTGTTATTTTATGCAAGAAGCTAAAGTTTTGCAGGTCAAAATTTTCCTTCCTCCTCATTTGTTTGTCTTAACATAACACACATGAACTACAATCATCAACTTAAATGTGAAATGGTAATAATTTTCATCTGTCTGCTATACTTCAAAATTCAGCCTTGCAAAATAAATTCAAGCAGAAAGCTTTCAGAGATGTGACAAATTTCCTTTCAATACCAATTTATATCCTACCTCCTTTGCTTAAATATCAGATCTGATTATGTCTGTCCATTATTGATAGTCTCCCAGTTTGCTAGACAAATGATGAAATGTAATTAAACTAGTGGAAACATATCCAAAGCTCTAAATCATCCAATGTAAATGCAAATAAAAGGAAAAAAAAAATAGTACCCTTGTCCCGATAAATGCATTAGCCAAAGCATTTTTCTACAGTAAAATACATTGACACAGCAGGGATTCATTGAAATGGAGATTGTGCGGCTATTTCTAAGGTCCATTCCAAACAAAGGTTCATCAACTCCTCTACCATCTAGGTTCTTGCTCAATTTGGGGCTCTTTACTCAGTGATAGATCATCACTATTTCACTGGGTATGGGCAAATTGCAATTATGATCTCCTTCACCAATACTGGGAGCCCCAGTGCCAGGAATGGACACTGACTGACCATCTCAGCGTTGACCACACCGAATATCAGTGAAAACGTTCACCTGGGCCCCTAAAATAGACCTCACAGCATAAGGAGGGTGAAATATGCCATGTATCTACTGTTTCAGAGTGCAGTAGTGGGTTATCTGTCACAGGAAGGGTACAAACGATCTTGATTTTGTACAAGGAAGACATTGAAGCCATGTATAGCTCCCTCTGGACCCTAAAATGATTTCACAGAAGCACTTTTGATGATGGGGGCAGGGAAGCAAAAATGGAGGAAAAATGGGAGTAGGGGCACAGTAGAGGGAAAAAAAAAAAAGGGCATAAAAATCATGGAAAGTGGTCTAGTATTCAAAACAAAAATGTTTTGGGGTTGAAAGTCTGATCAAAAGCTCTTTACAGATGTTTTTTTAGCAAAAAAAACTTTGCGTTTTTCTCAAAATGCCTATTTTTGAGCACAAATATGCTATCTACTTTTTTATTTATGGTGCAACTGACATGAAATTTGACGTGAACATAGAACAAAACAATACAAAAAGGTGATCAGAAGAGATTTCTGATAACTTTGTAAATTTTTTAGAAATACGAGATTTTAGGGTGAAATTTTCACAAAATTTTGTTATTTTTTTACATAGCCTACTGATTTAAAAAATTTCTAAAAAAAAAAAAAAATAATAATTATCAATAATCCCCTCTGACCATTTTTAGATACTGAACAGAAAAATATGTCTGCAAATTTCCAAGCAAATTGGTTGAAAAGTGTAGAAGCCTATTTATCATAAAGTTATGCAATACTGAGTAGTAAAATCCAAGACAGCGGCCGTTACCATAGCAATCATAGGTGATTTTGAATTTTTTTCAATTTTTTCTTCTAATTTGACCATGCCAAATTCGAAAGTAAGGGCTAACATCATCTTCCCCAAGCGGTTTCAAAAATGACTTGCAGGACCTCTCATATTCAATTTTACCAATGTCAAGGAAAGATTTATCACTTTAGTAATGCTATACTTCTTCCATTACTGTGCAGTCAGTGCTGACCTAAGTTTCAAAAAGTGGCCATAAACTGACAAATTTAATGGTTGATGTTTATATGGTGATTTTTCTGATATAGCAAAACATGTTCTAAGAGGGTCAGCAAGCTGTTAGCCCTTTAACCCTAATATGTTGTGACTGCTGTATGATAATGGTATAAATCAGATATATGCTAAAATGTAACTGATGTTTCATAATATTCCTGAACAAGGACTATGTGATTTCATTAAAACAAGAAATGTGCTTATAGAATTAAGTATTAATTCAACAGCGTTATAATGACCTAACTGATCAAATGACTTGTCTTATAACGTTTTTTTCCACCATCTCACGAGGCTGAGAATGATATATACCATTATCACATAGCAACAACAACAAGTGCGTGCTCAACAGAAAGCAAAGACTTTTTTCTTTACCACTGTAATAAAGGACTCATTCAAGTTCACCAGTCCCACAGATGGGTCCAAGATGTTTGGTGGAAGAACTGTTGCCTGTAGATCTTCATTGGGAAACTGCTCAAAATCAATTCTGACTGCACCCACTGGTCTTCCATAGGTAGATGGCACACACCTGACAAAATTATAACATCCCCAACTCAAACAGTGCTTATACAGTAGTGCACATTTACAAATTTAGAACATGATAAGATAGAGTTTACATATTCATGACATGGGTAATTAGTTCTTCATGAAGACAAATCTCTCTATGTTCAACTGTTGATATATTCCAATATAATTCCCACATTTTTCATAAAATCTATTTCACAATATATTCATGTAATATATTATAACTGAGCTGTCCAACAAAGAAAGTAGCTGCATAACCAAAGAAAGCAAAATGTTGCACATACACTCCATTGACTTTGATGCAGATAATCCTTGGCAATATATAGTCAGACTTCCAGTAATCTTTAGGGACACCATACACAGACTCCTGTGGAAAAAAATGAGGAGAATTACAACAAAACCGTAAATAAATTTTCAGTTTTAAAACTGCACGGAGAGATCAAAATGAGTTACACTTAGAGAACTGGAATCCATAATATCATCGTGAAAACACTATTTATTTGTAAAAGGAATGAGCATTTAAAGTCCATTGAAAACAAAAACTTATATTAAATTCATCCAATGATATTTCAAAATACACCATCTAAACCCCACGTAAGTTAAATCTATCCATATCCTCTCAACTCTAGCTGAAAATTATTTCCAAGATCACTGACAAAACAGATCAGCCAATACTTTCAGAGATCTTGACATGTGACCACCTGTTCAACAGCAGAGTTTGTTCATTGTTAACTTCATTAGATGCTCTCAGATCTCTGCAATTAGCTACTGCATTGGCTCTTTGGTTCTTGTTCATTTTGACCATTACTGGGGTTGTTTCATCGCTACACTCCCGTTCAAAACAGCCATGTCTACCTTATGGTATATTGCACTCACAGAATTGTATGCTCTTTGATATTTTTTTAATAATAATTACAGAAAAAATTGCAACTAAAAGAAAAACTTACAATTGCCACATCAATATCTTCACCATCAGGTGTACTAAAGTACAGAGTGGCATAGCCACTGGTAATGTTGAAGAGAGCCTCCAATCCATCGGGTGTCTTTAGCACTTGACGGCAGGCAGAGCTGTGGGAGCAAGAGGATTAGTTGCGTGTGCAGGCCATGTGTCAAAACTAAAGATAACAGACCACAACTTAAGGCACTCACATCTTAATCATCTGAAATATTCTGAGAGAAGCAGGCATTTGTTGTTTGTGTGAATTGAGTGTCACAAAAATTTACTTCTGCTATCAGCAATCTGCTTATCAAGTTGTAGCAGTTTTTCTTAACCCTTAAACTGCTACATACACTTCCTCCCTCTGTGCTAAGAAATTTCACAAAATGGGCAGTTACCAGTGGACTATGACGCAATTTCATTTCTGTTAATATACAAACTCCTTCACTGCTTTGTTGATGTGCAACCCACATCATAATTTGACTGGGGTTGGATGCGCTATTGGCGTACAGCATCAAAAATCTATGTTCAATAGGCTCACAGCAAAAGATGTTTAGTCATGCATTTTCTATCCATCATAACAGGGTCAAACCAAAAGGTGAAGTAAACTTCAGAACAGTTTGGAGTGTCCATATCCTGTGCAAAAATTAAACATGGGGATTTCTAGCCTTTGGCTTGGTCAAAACAAATCTATTGCCATGTCAGTCCTTTTTCTAAAGGAGTTCTTCAAAGAATTAGACTTTCCAAGGGGTGTTGATACTGACATTAAACCAGCAGTTGAATGACCATCTTAACTTAGAATTTCACAAACCTGTAAGGGCAGCTGGCTAGACTGACCATCGCCTCATGCCTTCCAGTGCGAGTGGCTACATTGACATCAATTTTCTGTGTGGCATTGCGAGGATTATGGTAGACAATTACAATGAAGTATTCATCGGGCTTGGGGACATACAGGTCAATTTGGAATGCATTCTGCAAGAATAGAGAAAAGATACACATATCATTTTTTTTTTTGTAAACAATTTCTGCTTGTTTCAACAGCATCAAGTAACTGTGAAAAAAAGATTTCCTGTATTTAGTGATAGAAAAAACATGTCTGCCCTGCGTGAAAAGGTAAAAAGTAATGTATCCTAAAAATTATCATGAATATATTTTCTTTTGACATTTATGTCCGGGTTTTGATAAAGTGGCAAAAATTGTCCATAGTGCACATGCCTGTTTAACAATGTGCTTTGAGGATCTTAACTCCATAGTCTTTATCATGTATAAACACATTTTCATATGGTTTGATATATCAAAATGTTCACATTTCCAGTTCACAACAGCAGCGTTGAGAAGAAGATGAAAACACTAGAAATTTTGATAACAGTCAAACCCAATTACATTTCGTGCAAAATGATTAACTAGGGGTATTGAGTGCATAGACGATCAAAATTTGTTGTCAAGATAGAGATGGCTGCAAAAATAAAGTCTGTGAGAATCCCCATTGTAAAGATTCTCTTATTTTAGACTTCACTTTTCTAGTAATACTAAAAGAGAGCCCATGGCCTCCATGGGAGATTTTTTTAATATAGTCCAGCAACTTAAAGTGTTAAGCAAGGGTGCGTATCTCAATGTTGGTATTTTGGTTGATTAAATGAATATTACTCAAAGAAAACATGTTTGAACATGTCATACTACTGAATATACAATTCAAAATCAAGCACCCTTGTGAGTTTATTATTCAATTATTACCACATTTGTAGAATAATGGCATAGGTAATAGGCTCTTTTCGGGTTTAAGTACATAGAAACATGAGATCCATATACAACAATGTTGTGTGCCAAATCTCAGATGGATCCATTCAGAAGTTATCGAGTCCATAAGACTATTGAAGGTTTTCTTGCAATTTTGTGTGGTATAGATAGATTTATAACATAAATAGCCCTGCGGCTTCAAGCGTGTGCACCTTTACATTGATATTTTGGTAGATTAAACTAAATTTTACTCACAAAAAATGCGATTTGAAACCCATCATACTATCGAACATACAATTCAAATCAAGCACCCTCACAAGCTTATTATTCAATTATTACAGCATTTATAGAATAACATCACAAGATAATAAGCATTTCTTGGGTTTATGTACATAAAAACAGTTTCATATGCAACAATGTCGTGTGCCAAATTTCAGATGGATCTCCTCAGCAGTTTTCGAGCCCCGTTTACGCTGTTAAGATTGGGTGTCTGGGGGTTAACTCTAGAAGGACCAAAAAGTGCATCTGCTCAAACTCCATTTCTTTTGCCTGTGAGCTATTTTCCAGGTATTGCAAATTACTGAAACAAGTTTCTTTACTTTTAGTGCCATTTCACCTTGACTGTCATTTACTGAAAATAAATAAAGATAGTAGAACTATGAACATGCCCAGGAACTTATTTCTTTAGATACTTTTAAGGTATAGACACTCCAGCACACCTGTTCTCTGTTCAGATGAGCAAGTCCATCAGATCCCAAGCTGTTTGTTAGTTCAATATCTGGGAAGAGTTCCACATCCTGTCTTTCCCCATCAATCACCAGATATCCATCCACACCTTTGGCAGTTGGATAGCCTCTCAGGTCAGGATACTTGAAATTAATGCAGCTGAAATACAAAAATATGAAATATAAGTCTCAAGCACTACTGTTGTACTAGACAGCACAATCTCCATAGTTCACTAGTGCAGTAGCAGTTCAAAATATGTATGAATAAAGTTGGTGATTTAAATATATAGCACAAGATAAAAAGTGAACCAAACTGACTGTCAAATTTGATCTCATCCTTTTTTCTATTAGACATTGCAAATATCTGTTAAGCCTCAGTTTACTACAAAATCATATAAAACAAAGCATTTGCTTTGCCCTACTATACATAGTAGTAGTCATTGTGGCCAACACCCTTTGCTACAGAGGCAAGAGGAAGAGAACAGTACATGTAGGTTTACATAAGAATATTTACAAAGAATATGACAAAAGTATCAGATTGCAGAACATCTGTATCTATTCTACTGACTCATATTAAGTTTTCATTTCTAGTGCCTACTTACGGGCCAGCGTCAGTAGCTCTGTAGCATGGTTCAGTTATTCTCTCCTGAAGTTGGCTGGCTTCATAGTAACTTTGTGGAATCAAGACAAAGTAATCCTGGAGAAAGAGGAAAAAAAAAAACAGGCACATGATTTTTTGTGAGTGATAACTGATATACAGCTAACTAAATGTCACACAAAATAGATCCGAGTATGCATCATCACAACAGAATGTAACAAACTATCATTATTTATCATGCAACTGGGAAAAATGACTGATATTAAATTTTTCATGTATAGAAATATCAGAATGTGCTTCATTTATTAGAAACAAATTATTTAGCTACAACTCTTCTGAGCAGACATATTCACATTTATAATTGGCTTTCTTAATCCTTGGGCCAGTATGCTAAAAGCTGAATTTCTCCTTGAAGCCCCCTTTACCAACAGCTTCGTTTCATCCAGTTGTGCAACATACATTTCCTGTTCTCAGTAATATGAAATAAATATGGGAACTCTGTCTACATTCACTGGAGCCAGAAAGATGATAATCCCAACATCACAAATTTGTACAAATGCAGACTTGTTAAATCTGGTTTATACTTTAAATTTCATTTTTTTTTTTTTTTTAAAATAAATCTTATATCACAGAAATCATTTTATGCGCATCCCTATCCTTACCAAAAAGACATTTTCAGGCACATTGGTAGAGACAGTCCATCTTCCAGGGTTCAAGACAAAGGAGCGGCCACTTCCACTGGTCACTGTAGCAAATCTGGGATCTCTTGTTGGGATAAAGGCAATATCACCACTCTGAAATTGACATTATTATACAATCTTTTAAACAGTCATGTACCACATATTCTGCAAATGCACTGCTGGGGCTTCCATGTGTGTAAATTTTAATGTAGCAGGAGCACATCTTCAATTCTCAAAAAATTGTCTTGCAAATTCACTTTGAAAAAAAAAAAAAAAATTGGGGGGCAACCTTGTAGCAACCAGGTGGAGCCAAACCCTGGTTGACAGTAGACTAGATCTACTATCGAATGACCTTGGTCAAATACATTAGAACGGACTTATCGACTTTTTTTTAAAAACTATTATTATAGTCAGAAAAGGCAGTGCTTTTAAAAGAAAACAAAAGCACAAAACTGCTTTTTTTTTTTTTTAAAGCAAAATCCATATTTCAAGACATGCTCCCCCAAGACTTGACATTCTCTCAATCAACTAAAATGAAAATTATATGCTACACATGCATGTTTATTGACACTTATTCATTAAAAGGATAAAGTGTAACAATTTGTCTCCACAAATACTAACAAAAATCAGTCTCCAAATGTTAAATCTAGTCTGCTTGGTGGATTACAACAAGACAAACCTGAGCAATATCAGTTGGTGTGTCAGGTGTGAGGGTAACTGTTCCTTTCACAGGGTTGTCCTGTCTGTTCACAAAACGGTAGATGATTTGATACAAGCTGGGGTTATCAATGAACACATTCATTTTCACCTCTGGCTGTAAAAGAAAAGACAAATAAAAGTTTTCCCGATGGCCGAGTATTATGATCTACAAGATATGCTATTTGGCAAAAAAATCATCACACAATTCCCTGCAAGACATGACTGTAATATCTTAAAGGGTTCAAGTATTGCAGAAACAGCATTACTTTCCATCATATTCAACAATAAAGAATCCAGATGGTTTTGACACAATACAACAGCTTACTAATGTCTCCACCAACAAAGTATTTGTGTACTAGCATATTATATGCCTTGCTTCAGTATTTGGAGCCAGCAAAGGAAGTTCTGAAGAGATGGCCTGAAAGTGGCTCTTGACCTCAGGCATCGCTGCTAAGTGCAGATATAAACTGTTGAATTCAATGGGCTATGCAGTAAGATGTGTCTTGGTCTATTGGTAGTATGCTCTTGTCTAGATCTAGATCTGTATATATCATTATTGTACATGTTTGATATATCAATACGAATTATGACAGTGAAAGTATGACGTGAAAACAGGGGTGGAATTCAGTGATGTGGAGCCGGAGCCGGAGCCGTGGAGCCGGAGCTTTTTTATCGGAGTCGGAGCCGGAGCCGACCAAAAAAGTTCCGGCTCCAGCTCCAGAATTCAATGAAGAGCTAATTTACTCGTATGCTAATTTTTTAAACTTTGATTTATAAATCCAAATTTAAAATGGTGTGTAATTTTATTTAATAACATTGAAATTTAGTAAC
>JBCAUA010299008.1:1519-19522 GCA_038406235.1 Peronia verruculata | reverse complement strand
TTCTAGTTTTAGAGCACCAGTAGCAGGCTGCTTTGTTGCCGGTCATCCTTATCACTGTGTGCTCTCGAAGGTCAACTGTTCCAATTCCAGCTGTTGTCGGAGTCTGAGCTGCTTTTCTCTTCCTGGAGACATTCCCTCTTACAAGGGCAGAAGAAAGACTAAGGCGGAAGTCAATGTGGCTCAGCTGCTTGTCTTTTGGCTTTGGACGAAAGCTAGTGCTCCACATGATATAGCTGTTGATGATGGCAGCTTGAACAAGAAATCTGAACACATATCTCCACCACTTCCGAGATTTCCTTCCGATGGGATAATATGACGCGAGTTGGTCAAATTTATCCACACCACCCATGGACCGATTATACACATCGACAAGTGATGGCACCTCAATGTTGATGGGACCACCTGGTGCGCGACGTTGAACGGTTGTCATCCCAGGAGTGGTGTTTGTGCTCAGCATAGTGACGAACCGTTTATCTTTCCATCCTAGAGCAACCAAGTTGCCTCTTTGACGGAAACGCACATCTCCTTTCTTCATTCTACGCCCGGCCTCTGCCGAGCAATCCTTGGGCCACCTTCTTCGGCTGGCTCTCATTGTTGAGCAGCAGTAAGTTTCTTCCTGTAGAAGATCCTCAGCCAAGTCAACTGACGAAAAGTAGTTGTCGTACACAAAATGGTGGTTTTTATGAAGAAAACTTTCCCCCAGCTTCTTGATGACATGGTATCCCAGACCATGGGGCATTGGTTCATTTACTTTTCCAGTATAGAAGGAAAATTTCAATAAATAGCCCGTTGCTGCATCTGCGGCACACCATACTTTTATCCCCCAAGGATTGGGCTTTCCCCTGATGTACTGCTTGAAGGAAAGTCTGCCATGATAGGATATCATAGCCTCATCAAAACTGATGTTCTTGTTGGGCTTGAAGCAAGCAGCAATGTTGGTCTGCACCATGTCAATTAGAGGTCGGACTTTGTAGAGGGGATCATAGTCTCTGTGCCCTCTGGGAGGTTGTGCTCTCGAGTCGTTGAGGTGGAAATATTTTGACAATTTTTCATACCGGTTCTTCGACATAACATCAGCAACAGCTGGAACTCGAAGCCTGTCATCACTGGACCAGTACATTGCATATTCTGGTAGTCTGTGAATGCCCATCATGATATTTAGGTGGATGAAAAGTTTGATTTCAGCAGTCGTTGCATCATACCAAGTGGCATCAGTCTTCCCTTCCTACTCCTGTCGCCACTTAGCATATTCATTTGTTTCCCGGGCTGCCAAGTTATAAAATTCTTCAGAAATAATCTGGCTGAAATAGTCATAGGGCTCAGCATTTTCATCAAGTCTGTGATTAGGGCCACAGTCCTCCACAAATGGATGAACATGCACATCTGAAGTGGTATTTCTCCATTCATCATCTCCTCTGTCCTCTGTGTCATTGCTTTCACTGCCTTCATTGGCTTCATCCTCACTATTCTCCTCCGAATCACTACTGAACTGGATAACAGGCACTTCAATGTCACTTTCATTACCATCATTTGCCTCATAAGTTCCCAAATCGTCCATATCATACATATTTCCATCATATATGCTGCCAGTGGCATCTCTATAGAGACGTAGAACTTCATCCATTTCACCAGAAATAGCAGATAAACTTCATCTAACTTCTAAAAATCACTGAATCACTCTCACGCGGTCGATTTCGTTCAAATAAACACCGGAAGAAAGCCCGTTTCTTTGTCTTTCCGAATCCGCAATTTGCATAGGTCTAAGCGGAAGTAAAAGCGAGCAGCGGGAAAACTAGCGAAACAATACTAAAAACGACGCACAGCGGCGCTCTAGAGGTCTGCCCATAGACTCCGCGCGACGCCGCTCCAGGGGATAAATGGTTAAGTAGTAAAAAGGAAAGGAAAAAAAAGGAACTCTGCTTGTATTACAGTCAGATGACTGAGTTCAAGAAATATATGATCACCTGCCTAAGACAGATTAGATCAGCGCATGCAACAGCCTGTCTGCTTTGAGTTAATTTGTTGATTTTATCAAAATCTGAATCAGGCATGAGAAAATCAAAGTGATAGGAACATCACAGTATATAAGTTATGGTCCAGTAGAACTGTGGGATCTTGCCTTTACACACTATACCTGTCCCATATTATATATAGGGAAACCAAACCTGTTACTGTTGGTATGACATATGCATCTCGGTGATATTTATCTGTTATTATTGGTATGACATAGGCATCTCTATGATATTTATCTTATATTGTGAGTATCACAAAGCTATGTCTGTGATATTTATCTGTTATTGTTAGTATGACATAGTCATCTTTACGATATTTATCTGTTATTATTGGTATGACATAGTCATCTCTATGATATTTATCTTATATTGTGGGTATCACAAAGCTATCTCTGTGATATTTATCTGTTATTGTTAGTCTGACATAGTCATCTCTACGATATTTAATCTGTTGGTATGACATAGTAATCTCTATGATATTTATCTGTTATTGTGGGTATGACATAGCCATCTCTGTCATTTTTATCTGTTATTATTGATATGACATGGCCATCTCTGTGATATTTTAGAACCTGATCCAGAGATCTGAGCAACATGTCAGCATGCACCAGCAGTACCAGGACAGCATGCAGGCAGCCATTGACTGGATGGCCTTGATGAAAGACAAGCAGACTCTCTGTGCTGACACCACAGGAGACAGGCACACCATTCAGAATAAGCTGGACAGAATACAGGTCAGTTGGTATTGCTATTGGTTTTGATGAGGAGGAGTCGATCTCTCTTTCTTTAGGTATACTCTTATCTTGTCAGTCCTCCTTATCAGCAAAGGCTTGCAGATTTTGTTGTAAGTGTTAGAATTAGAAAAATTTAAGAAGAGGGGGAAAAAAAAAATGAGATACCTATAATTGAGGAGAAATTGAAATGAAACTGAAGAGAAATCGTGTAGCTAGGTTCAGTTTGTAGTTGAACTATTAGAATGTAGATGGGAATAGGGGTGAAAGAAAAGACAGATATTTTACCTTTATGTGTAAAAGCAAATCTAACATTCTGTGCATTCAAGCATAAGTGTCTTTGTTGTGCCTTTTGTGGACTTTCTTGAGAGTCAGTTTGTCTAGAATTTATGAGTCACATTTCTTGGACAAAAAAGTGGTAGATAGAAGAAAAGATATAACGTCAGCATCTGAGAATGGACCAAAGAGCATATTTGCAGAAACCCAGGTCTTATTCAACTCTTATCTGAGATAACCACCCCACTGGAGGTTGAAAGGCAAAAGAAGACCATAACCACATCCCACAACTATGATAAATGGAGAACATCGGTGCACTTGAATGCAGGCATCCGACAATTTCAGATGGAGTTAAGGGCTAAGAACAAAATTTGTTGAAATATGACATTTTGTATGCTTTTATTTTCCAGGAACTGATCACCTGTATGCCAGAGGGCGCCAGTAAGCTGAAGGAATGTGACAATCATGCACAAGTCACCATGGACACCACAGGCCTCAAAGGTCGGCAGAATATCCAATCTGAGCTGGATGTCTTGCGTACCGACTGGGAGGACTACTCAACCAAACTGAACTCACTGAAGGACAGCCTGGAGCAGGCACTGCACTACTGGAATCTGTATGAGTCCAGCTACCAACAACTGTCTGGCTGGCTCAAAGCCATGGAGAAAAAGATCAAGGAATGTCCTTTGAAATCCACACTAGAGGAAAAGCAGGATCAGCTTGTGATGTACCAGGTAAAGGAATAATTCAAATGGAGAGAATTCTGTTCCGAACTCCTTTTGTTCTCGTGTTTTTTTTGTTTTTTTTTTGTATTACGACAGAGAGCAAATCACTCTTATCATGACTTTTGTTTTCTCCTGATGTTTTGTTGTGATTTTAGAAAAAAAAAAGTTGTCCAGGATTCGATTGTGGCATGAAATCAAGAACAAATACTCACAATTTCTCAGCACAGATATTAGATATCCTAAAAGACCACTGCATAGCTGACAAACAGTTGATCTCACCCATGGCAAGCTAAGTGTAACAATTTGTTTAATTTTGATAACTTTACTTAATGAGCTTGAAAGTTTAAGTAGAATGAATCTTTAGTTCTTACAAGGATGTTATTTATCAGAGAAACTTGTACTTGTAGATTTGTTTTGTAACACATTATGAAAGAAATCACTGAATGGCATTGATCTCATCAAAGGTCAATTGTTCACAGTGGTTTTGGTTTAGTCCTTGGCATCTGAGAGCTTTGCTGCATAACTTTCCTTGAGATTTTTAAATATGTTGTTGATCATTTTTACATATGAAAGATGTTGAGTTTTGTACAAGTATCTTAACACATTATTTCATCTGTAAAACAAGTCTTTATATGATGTGAACAAACTTACATGAAATTTAGGCCTGTACCATTTGAGAATGGTGTCATGTCTAGAACATTATGCTCATCTAGGACCTTCAAGTTACACTTCAAGACAGGGAGGAAGATGTTGAGCAACTGAGCCAGAAGGACATAGTAAGACAGCAGATCATGCTCTGCCAACATGTCTCATCTGTTATGGTCAATATTGCTTCTTTAAAAATCAATGTACTGCATTGTTTTAATGGAATGGTGGCTGCAACTCTCTCATAGACAACAGAACGCCATGCAGGGATAGCTCTTCACATGGCACCTGTAATGTGAATGCTCTGCATGTGATCTTGCTATTCTGTCCTGCCTTAACTTCAAGGTTTGACTTTCAGGAATGATGGAAATGGCCTCTTGGTGAAGAGAGAGGTTCTTGGCCTATGTCTGGATGGGCATTTCTAGTAGACCACTCTATATGCAGTTTGACTGGATGCAGTATGTCGGATGACATAAAAGTTTTATTGAGAATATTGGATTGCAATGATCATGGGGTCACTAGAGTTGATATGAATGGGAAAAACTAGGCAGAGAAAAGCTGAATAATTTTATCCACCAATGTATTTTTCCCTGTCTGTTGACAGGAGGAATTTTATTCATGAAAAAAAACTTTTGTCATTTGACTCCTCTGTTCCAGTCATGCCACATATATCTCTAAAATAAAATAGACACATGATTGCATGTGTAAGTCTGTAGTTAGCATGAAACAGGCAAAGGTATCTGCTACAGGGGTATCATGTTACAGACAACCCAGTTGTAATTGTACCCTACAGTGAGACACAGTTCAGTAAAACCAGAATTGCAACAATCAACTTTTATTGTACAAACTGAGCTCAACATATCTTTCTTTAAAAGTGAATCCTTTGAAATGTAGAAAATCACAGGAATTCATTTTTCCCCCAAAAATCTTTGTTGGTACAGTTTTCTATTGCCTGGAACCAGCAAATATTGGTTAATAGAAATAATGCTCAGTCACTTGTATGGCTTTCACCTCCTGGTGATCACTCATTGGACTGAAGACAGTTAAAAACTTGAACAAAAAAAGGTATTTATAAGAACAGTATATTTCAACATGAAAATGATTATTTGATGCTATGTCCTCAAATATAACGGAAGAGCAAATTTACTGAGATTGCTCTAATGATATGATTGAGATTGAGATTGACGACAGATTTATATTGTAGTACTATATCTGACCTCCTTCTATATGCTTTATATGTGCTATGTAAGATTTATATCCACAGTATTTGTACCAAACCTCTTGGAGGCAACTTGGCATGCATGTTTTCTGCTGATGTAACATTACAAAAGTTCACATCACCTCTGTGATCTTTCCTGTTCATTACCACCAGCATGTTTATTCTGTAGAGCAATTCACCACAGGATTCTTTGGGTGGGAGGACTGACTAGCAAATCATTTCTGTCACCATCATCATCATTTTCATTACTGCTGTCATCATTGTTGATCACCATCATTGTCATCATTTTATAAAGTATAAAAAAGACTGTCCAGCCGGCAGCTAATAAAAAAAAAAAAAAAAATATAGAAAGAAACTGGTATTGATGTCGAAGTCCTCTGCCAAATTTTCAAACCAGATTGGTCCTTCCTCATCATCATTATTATTATTTGTCATTATCTTCATCCTTGACTTAGTCATCATCATCATCATCACTGCCATTGCTATGCATGCTCTAATCACATCAGTATAATGAAAGCATGTTAGTTGTCTCCGTCTTCAGCAGCATCAAAAATATTTCCTCATACTTCTGACAGTAAGCTGAAATTTAACATCATTATCACTTTCCCCATTCCATTTTAATGTCATGATTATTAGTCTTGAGGGAGGTTTAATGGGGATGCATAAACCTTTCTTTAGTATTTGAGTTTTATTCTCAGCTCAAGTACTGACATGTTCCCTCCTAAAGGAAACAAACTGCGCAATAAGAGACAAAGAGATAATTGAAAGAAAAAGAAAACAGTTTTAGATTTTATGTGGTCATTGTGAATGTGTATGCAAGTTATGCTCCATTTTAATTTTCAACTCTATTTTCATATCAATCACAAAGTAAGTTTCATCATTTGCTGCTGTCTGCTTTTCATGTTGTCCTCCTTGACTTTCCATCAACTCCATTTCCATTGCATTGCTTTTCTAACACAAACTTTATATTGCGCAGCTGTAGTGTTGACTCTCTTGGCTCAGGGGATAGTGAATATCAGATATTATCATCTCTTTTCAGTCCGCCATAGGTTTGTTCTGACTAAGCAGATGGCTGGAAATCCCTGTCTAATTTTAGCAGATGGTCCAAACACTCCAAACTTCACTGCATCAACATAGAAAAAAAAATGCACTTGATGAGTGACAATTTGTTGTCGGATCTTGTGGTGGAGCATAGCAAACACCAGTGAATGTTCTATTTTTAGCAGGGAGTACAAACAGTCCGCAGGGGATTTCCAGGTTTTTTGCTTAGTCAGATATGAACTTTTGTCTCATCCTCACATATGAGTGAATGGCCGGGGTTCAACCACATTGGGGATGTTTCAGGAACTATTTTCAGTCCTCCATATAGATATGCATGCTGATCTGAAATTTTGTCCTGAAGGGAATGAATTATTTAGAACATTTGATATTTGAAAGGTTCGTTAATATTTGAATGGCTTTTACTTGCAAATCTAGTTCTCCAGAGCATTTCATTTATACTGTTTGGCTCTGTTATTTTAACCCTGTAATGAAATTGATATGTCATGACTTTTAACTGGTAAATTTGATGCTTCATGATTTGTAATCTCTTACCTGTCCTGCAAACTCCTTACAGAGGATGGCCTGAAGATTGATTGTTGAAAGTCTTACTAAATAAGCATTGTTCTCTTGAAGGCATGAAAGTTATTCCCATTGCTATTCACATAGTTTAATCATCCAAAGTTGAATTTGTTGAAATCTGTCAACAGGGGGTTATAACCTTTGTGTATATGGGTTATGTCCTTTTTTTTTTATCAGTCTAGAACAGGGGTTGCATGGGCACAGAAGATGAAATGTTTGCCAGCCAAATATTAAAATATGTTCCAGCATTAATTTTTAGCATACATCTGCAGCAAGAAATATCTAAGAAATGTAGCTGGGATATTAACATCAAACCATAATTCCTATAAATATAGATATGGTATCAAGCACTTATAGCCATTGGCTAATGAATCGTATTATTGCAGTATATATAACATTCTGTATTAGATTTTTCAAGGAATACTTTGTCAACTAAGACAGTGAATTAGAACATTAATATTATCTGTTCAGCTGTGCATCATAGTTGGATCATCGGTTCACACAGAAATTGACCTCCTCTTTCTTCATTGTAATCATCTGCAATATTCATTTTTTCTTTTCATGAACCTACTCCTTGGTTAAACAGTGTGATTTAATTTGTGTAGTTTATTAAATATGAAATCTATTGATGTCAAAGAAGACCTTTATTTCAGTGTGCAGTAAATTGTAAACCAGATATCCTTTACATATTGGACTAGTTTTTATAAGATCTGTTTTTTTTTTTTTTTATATTCTTTTTGTAGGCTGAGGTAAAGTTTCATAACTGGAACTTTATGATCATCATATCTCTTATAGATGAAAATGATAATTTTTTATTTCAGTTTTAAAGACATCTACTCTTTATTTTCAATAGGAATTGATGCAAGAGATCAAAGGCCATCAGAAGGAGGTTGACAAATTCTCTGATGAAGCTCAGACCTTGCAACATTTGACCTCAGAATCAAGAGTTGGCAACTTTGTGTCACAATTGACATCCCGGTACCAGGCTCTGCTGACAGCTGGCAAGGTAATGAGATACACTTGTCACATTGAGATAGAAAATTTAATTATCTGATGAGAAAAGGAAAAAAAACACCAAGATTTGTATTTATTCCAAAAAAGGCATGAGATAGTTTAAGATATTTTTCAAGATGGTCACTCAGTAATTCATAAGGTCAGTATTTGATTGCAAGTTACTGAGAGCTATGGGAGGGAAGTGGTGTCTAGTTGTCACTTATCATTGTGAACATAGATATAGTTCTTTGCCTTTTCCATTTGTCAGTACACTGATATTTTCCATAGAATTTATGCTTTTTTGTTTTGTTTTTTGTTATCCTTGCCCTACAGGACCTAATCAAACGCTGTGAACAGAATGTGGAAGATCACAAATCTTACCAGACTAAATATGCCGACAGTTCGCAGTGGTTGGAGAAAGCCAAGAAGAAATTCTCTGAATGTTCAGAATCAGGTGGATCTCGAGCTGAGCTGGAGGGAAGGCTGGACAAAGTTCAGGTACGTGACATCACAGTAATATATCTTAAATGTTTGTCATTGAGAAATTCAAAGATTTATAAAGAAATGAGTTTTACTCATTGTTATGTAGGGTACTGTGCTCCTTCAGAATGTAATTTATTTAGAACATCAACTAATAGAAAAAGAGAGAGAGAGAGAGAGCGAGAGAGACAATATTATGAAAAGCTCTGGCTTCAGTCCTCTATTTTTTTCTTTGAAGAAGTTATAAACTAAAGTCTGTCACTATAGAATTCATACTTTATTGCTGTGTGTTGCAGGTTTAAGCCAGGTATTTTTGGATACTTGCATAATACCGAAGATTTTTAAATCTTACTTAGATTAGAGCTGTTGTTGAACGCAAAATGCAGTCCTAAAAATATGAATATGTCTAGAAACTTTTGATGGAACAGATCCTGGAGTAAGGATGATAAACATGTGACTTCATTTCACAAGATTCTGATAGAATAAGACGATTCTGATAAAGTTGAAAAAAAAAAAAGAAATTGTCACTTGATGTAGATAGATTATATTTATCTGAATTTCATCCACAGGAGCTGGTCCGAGAACGAGATGCTGGTTTTGCCAAACTGAACCAGTGTGTAGAAGCTGGAGAGAGACTGTATCCAAGTACTGCTCCTGATGGACGAGAGGTGATTCGCCAAGAACTGCGCAAACTCAAGCTGGGCTATGAGAGCATGTTTGATGACTTGTCCACAATCCAAAGAAAACTTGAAGTGTCTATGGTACAGTGGACCTCATTTGATGAGAGCTATGGTCAGGTATGTTATTCCATTTCTTCATGTAGAAAGCAGTTGGTTTTTGTGTTAAATATGGAAAAAAAAAAACAAAAAAAAACTCATAATGAAAATAGAACTATTGCCAGTAGAATTGAATTTCTGCCAGTAAAAATATTTTATTGAACTGTTTCATGATTAACAAGCGAAAGGGATAATCTTTCATTAACTGCTGTGCTCTTTGCTTTATATGTTTACTATTTAACAGTAATGTTAAATGTGAATTTTAGGATTTACTGTCTCCATACATTTCAATTCAGTGGGTATGAAGTCAGTAGAGAAAAATGTGTGTTTGTCTAGAAAAAGGGAAAATTGCCAGACATGAAATTATAAATTTTTCTGTATATGTAGCTTTTTAGATGTTATAATATCTTTTATAGTATTTTTTTTTTTTTTTTTAAGTTTTAAAGATGGAAGATGAACAAAATGTAACATGGGTATGTCAGAAAAGTTAATTTGGTGAAAAAACATGCTGAAAGTTTCAGAAACAAATTTCAAGGAATTTCAGAGAGAAGTGAGGGATATACCATTCAACTTACCCAGATTCTTTTGCTGATTTAAACCAAGCCTTGTAAGCATCTCTTTTGATGGGGGCTGTGATTCTGAATAATGTTTAATGCTTAAATGTTAATGTTCAACCTGTGACCCCAAACTGACTATTTTTGCCCATAGTTGGGGAATTCATTAGTGTGACCTTTGTACATTTTTCTTAAACCAGCACCACTGTAGCATTCTGGAAAATCTTTTTCTTTTCTTATTTGAAAACTGCTTCACTCCTCACTATGCTTGCTTATGGTTATCTTGTGGATGCCACTGATAAATGTCAACTGGTGTTTGCTTGACTAGGTTGAGCACTGGCTGAGACAGATGGAGGCCCAGCTGGAAGGACAGATTCCACTGAGAGCCACGCTGGAGGAGAAAAAATCACAGCTGCATAATTACAAGGTAAATTTTAGCATTTCATCTCACTTTTTCCTCCTTCTGGTTCCACCTAGAAGAAATGCAGCTGTCCATATGTGACAAATGTATAACTTCTGGGATAAGAACCTGTGGTTCTCCAGAGCCTTGCTCTGATATTTCATCATATGTACAATAATTCATTTTGCTTCTAATACTGTTATCATGTATAAGAGTCAGACTCTTGTCAATAGAAATGCTGTATGGCACATGTGAGAAAATGGTCTTCATTTTGAAATCGCCATTTTTGTGTGTTCATGGATATCTGTAAATGTCATACAGCACTTCTTTCAATCCCATCAAGCAAAATAATAAGTATAGCTGTTATATTATCTATTGTCATATAGATCCAGTAGAAACACCTATTATTCACAATCCTGTATCATTTTCATCAGGCCTTGCAACAAGATGTGCTGTCTTATCAGAGAGTAATTGAGAGCATCAATGATAAGGCCAGTAATCTTGTCCAGACTAGCACAGACCCAGAACTTTCCAAGTTCATCTCACAGACTGGATCAAGATACAAGAAACTTTGTGCTGCTGCCAAGGTGGGTACAGTTGAGACTCTCAACATACACAGATCTGTCACTGTATTGTTATTCTTTATTTTCAGTTAAATTTATCCATCACACTCAGCAGGAAAGTAAAGAAATTGTCTTTAATAGAGTGTCTGTTAATAGTGAAACAGAATACTGAGTTTGTTAGGTATGTTTGCCAAGCATAAGCAAAAATGGCATGGTTATTGTATTTTCTGTTTTTTTATTTAAAAATAATATGCCCATAATTATGAGCAATGAGGTATGACATCTTGTTCCATCGTGCTATTTTGTCTGTATTATTCTCAGGAACGAGTGGCTCAGTATGAGACATTTGTTAGCGAGCACCAGCAGTATAGCGATATGTACAACTCATGTGTCGACTGGCTCAATGCCATCCGAGAGAAGCTGTCGGCTTGTTCTGATGTCTCTGGCGACCGACATGCCATTCAGAACCGATTGGACAAAATTCAGGTACTTATTTCAATCATATTGTATGAGTTATCCCCCAGCAATATTGCATTGAAAGCTTTTATCATATTGTGGTCATCACACACTTGCCAGTGCTGTTAAGCTCACAGATCTGTATCATCAGTAAACTAGAGAAGTGAATATTTAAAACAACTTTAGTCTTTTAGACATTTAAATTTTACACTTTGTATGAGCACTCAACCTCATTTGAAAATTTGAGACCAATAGCTATCGATGGTCTAGGAAATGTTTTACAGAGTTGTTTATCTTATGTTTTGAAGGATTGGTCCCTCAGAGTTCTACCAAACCAGTGGTGGCTTGAATTGCACCACTTTTGTAGTGTCAAAAAACGTTATGATATGTTAAATGTAAGGAGTTAGTAAATGGCTGAAAAGAAATGACAGTGTAGTAGTCTTAGCTTAGCAGCTCTGTATGCATAAGCTCATAATCTTCCCCTCATTATAATCTTCTTATGTAATCTTTGGTACTCATCTCAACAACTTTGTCACATTACTGCTCATCTGTTTTCCACTATCATCTCATTATAATTGATGCTGGTTGTGGGAAAATTATTCATAACTTTTCATATCATGATAATCAAGCTGATGTTGAGCTTTGGTTCCATTGATCTGTTCAACTGCGGAAGTCAGTTTGTACACCTAATTGCTCTGATAGTCCTGCTTCCCATCTTGTTTCCATGGAAACTTGGACTGTAGAATTTCTGGGGGATGGAAGAGGAGAAATTAAATAGAAACAGTGAGAGAATCATATTTGTGTGACAAAATCTTTTTTAAACCACCCCAATTTTTCTTGCAGTAGGAGTGATCATATCTGTGGAGATTTGTTTTCATAACTTAGTGAATCTGTAGAAGATTTAAAGAAGAAAAATGTATATCATTAAATGAGGCTTGAAAAATATATTGTCTTGGGGCTTGAAAAGCATTATTCAGACATAAGTGTCACATCCCATATCTCTTTTTTAGTGATTCCAATTGACGACCCAATAAACCAGGGCAAATCTAAATATCCACTGCACTCTCTTGTACCTTCTTGTAGGTTGTTTTCATGGATTTTTGCGTCATTTCATTTCTGCTTGCTGTGTCTCTGTGGTAAAATAAAATATTGTGCTCTTTGAAACGCTCATTGGTTATTCCCAGTTCTGATATTAAAACACATGCGAACAAACATTGACAGTAGTTAGGACAAGGTTTATGTGTTTATGTGCAAGCCATTCTGTCAAAATGTAAAAGAGCAGTTGTGTATGTTAAATTGAAATCACTGATTTCTTTTTGTGTGACCAAGATAACAAGAATATTGCATGGGTTTTTACCTTGTGAAATTTTTATTTTGCATGCACTTTTGTTATTTTAATCATTGTTATTTTCACATTCACATTTCACTTAAGATGTGATTAAATTTTTTGAAAATGTTAAGAGAAATAAAAAGAATTGCATTAGTGTAGATCTGCATGATTATTTATTACCTGTTTGTGGTATTGTTAACAGCGGCGCTGTGTAAGTCAAACTCATTTTATTTATTCCTTTTTTTTGGTTGTTTTGTTATTTTGTTTGAGTTTTGTTACTTACTTTTGAACATTAGATCAATATGTACTCATATATATTTCAGCTTAGTCTCAGTATAGCAAGTCTCATCCTAAATAATCATAGTATACAAACTGCAGACTAGCCTTTTATGTAAAGCAGAAACCCAACCCCATGCGATTACTGTAATTTGTTAATTTTTTACTTTTTAGTTAGAATATGTGCTAATGTTAGATTTCATTTATTAAGAACCTCAACGTGTTTGCAACATGGTTATTAAGATTAAGATATTATTTTAAATGGAGAATTGAGAATGCTTTCCCTCTTGTCTAGCCTCACAGATTTATAACAATACCTTGTTTAGCTTCAAGTGAATATTTCATTTCTTTCGGTCTGGAGTTTGGTATGAAGATGAGAAAAAAAAAAAAATTGATAAATAAAGAAATGAACAAAGAAAAAGGGACAGAATCATAGATCATATGACTTGCAACCAGGGCAAATGAGTCAGAAGTCGCCTCGGACAACGAAGATAAACGGCTTTTTTTGGTCGTTTTTAACTACTTTCCAACTAAGATACTAAATTTGTTTTTTCTCAGAACGTCAATTTAACCTTTTTTTAATCTGAAACAAAAAGAAATATTTTGGTATCATTGTTGGAAAATAGTGAATAACCGTAAAAAACAGCAGTGACTCGAACTCATCCGGTGCGACTTACGACTCATTTGCCCTGGGCGCAAGACATTTATTTTGCACCAGACTATTAAGACAATTACTATACCACTGAGGAAAGGATATGACTATGTATTCTTCGGATTACAGACAGTACAAGTAATTCTGAAAACTTATAACTCAAAGAAAGAAAAGAAAACAAAAAGCCAAAACAAACCAGAACCAAGACTTTGTAGATTACACCCAGGTTTCAAAGTGGAGAGATGCCATGGAGAAATTTCTGATTTTCATTGTCAAAATAGTAATTTTTCTGTATCTTCAATACTGTTTATAATCTTGCTGATATGAAATAAATATATTCACAGGATCAAATATTGCAGCATAAATGGTGTTACTGTTTAGGTGAACACATTGAAAAGTGATTACTGTACCTTTATTTAAATCCTCTCGCAGTGCCTTGTGTCTTTCCCTACAAATGTCAGGAGCTCGGAGGAATATCTGTGGCTTGACAAATGGATATTCATGAGGAAACTGACACACAAGTTCCACTGTCAGGCTCTGAAATTCAGACATCAAACATGGACATAGAGACGGATGGAGACACACAAACACTGGTGTATGTAGGCTATAATTCAACAGACAGGTTGATGTAATGTTGATTGATAAGCAGTACATGTTGCCAGAGACATTCAAATACATGTATATATAATATTACAGCCTTTTTCCCTCAAGTTTTGGTTAAATTAGTTTGTCACTTTAATCTTATAAATGCTGTTCTGCAAAACTCTGTGCACTGTGATAATCAGGAATGTCATTCTGTCTACATGAAAAAGTAGGAAAAGTTCCTGGCATGTTCTTTGGCAACACGTAAAACTGAAGTATGTTAATGGTAAATATTACCGTCTTTCGGGTCAAAAGAGAAATTACTGACAGCCAAAACAATTACTGACAGCCAAAAAGTAGGAAATCCTATTAGAGTAGGAAATTTGACATCCCTGGATTCT
Source organism: Peronia verruculata (assembly GCA_038406235.1). Lineage (NCBI taxonomy): Eukaryota > Metazoa > Mollusca > Gastropoda > Systellommatophora > Onchidiidae > Peronia > Peronia verruculata. The sequence goes on along the minus strand of JBCAUA010299008.1, from coordinate 4,831 downwards.
CTGGCTAAATTCTTCTAATAAAACCATTTATGTGAATCCATGAAATAAAAAAAACCCAAAATATAAAACATCCATACATCCTCTTGTCAAAGTATTCCCCATTGTGCTGCTGACAGCCAGTCCTTTAATTTAAACATGCAAAACAATATTTTTTCAAAACATTTCCAAACAATTCCAACCATTTTGATTTCCATGCTTTTCGTGACAATAAAGATCTTTCACTCCTAGTGTTCAGTTAAAATTGACTTCTCCATGAAACATAATCTTTGCTCGACTCGACTGAGTAAAACACACTGACACAATTTTTTTTTTCATCAAATGGTATGAATTTCTCAATTTTCTGGTCTCAACTGAGTACACTGTGAGAGATAAATAGGCATACTCTGAAAATATAAACTTTTATCCTCTAAATTAGCTAGCTCAACATGAATGTGATAAACAAAGTTCTGTTTTCCTAGCTCCTGGCACACATATTTGCCCACCTTTTTCCCACTCTCAACTCCGACTTTAATTGTGAAACCCAATCTGCCCTCCAGCTCTGCCAAATCCAGACTTCCAGAGACCACAGCGCGGATCAGTTCAAGGGTGGTGGGATCATCCAAAATAAATTCCCCTGGGTTGGCATACATGGACATCAACATATCCACCTGCAGACATGCAAGGAAAATTTAATGCTTTAGGTCACTAACACAACTCCCTCATTTCCTGACACTGTCTCATGTTTTGTTTTTCAATCACTGACTTTAGCAAATTTAACTTACGCAACAAGACCTCCTTCATCTATGAATTTTGCCACATATATTTTCAAATGATATCAGTAAAAAAAAAATGCAAAGAAAGCCATATGTGACACCAGCATAAATATAAATATGAGCAGACTTTTCAACTTTGAAATCCAAACTTTAAAGGGACACTGTAAATTCACTTTCTCATGAAATTTTAAGCCTGGTGGTTTATAAAAGATGTTCCTACCTCTGCAACCTGGAGCTCTAGCCCCTCTAGGCATTTTTCAGATGTCATTATGCTGTCCAGAGTTGTCGTTATTCAAGATCTGTTCCAGGCATTTCCATTTTTGTAGTCACAAATTCTATCCTTCTGCCTGAGAAAGACAGAGAAATGCTAAAAAAGATGAAAACAAATTATTTGTGATATGGGTTGGGAACTATATTTAGTATGAAATATGTCATTCATCTACAACTGTTTTTTTAAACATGCAAAATATTTATCAGGACAAGATTTAAACATTCATTTCTGTACACATAAGCTGTATCATTAGCTTATGTCACAATCTATGACAGAAATTTTGATTACAGAAATTGTATGATGGCACCAAAGTGATTTTTTTTAATCTCACCAATCCTACAGCTCTTTGTGGAGAAACTCTATATATATGTTTCAGCAAATAATGGACATGGGCAATCTGATCACAGTAATAAATGGCTCTTTAACAATCCGATATTATAAACATAGAGGCAGAGGGTGTGAGAGGTTGTTATGCTCACCCCTACTTCTTCCCTCTCCCAGACAAAAGATGTGTTGAATAAGGCAGTTGAATAAACAGTGTAAAAGAAATGAAGAGAGGATTCTCTTTTGAAAGCACTACACTACTGGATGAACTCTCTAAATAACAATGTAAAGGGAGAAAACATCACTTTTGCACCCTTTTCTTCAAACAAATGACATGAAAAATGTTTTAAAAATCATGGCATAAGAAAATTTGTTCTCATTGTTCGTTTCCAAAATTTTTTGGTCTTTTGAACAACAACAGGATAAGATTTTTTTTTCTTCCTCTGTTTGCTCTTTACTTCTTGTGTCTGGCAAAAGGAAGTAATAGGACAGGGCACAATGATTTCCCATTGCAGATCCAACTGGATCAAATTACCTTGTGTATGCCATACAATATGACCTTGCAAACTTTGACTTTCAAAATCCTGACTTCCACTGTTTTTTGTTTGCAAATAAATAAATAAATAAAAGTGTTATGACCAGAAACAGTCACTAAAAATATTTACTCAAACAATATTCCCATGTAATTAAAAACCTACTTTCAGTGTGCTACCTTAAACAAAGTTTCATCACATTGATTTATAATTTATATACATGTCTCACCAGATATCAATTCCCACTAACTGTTGCAAAAATCCACTGAAATACCATCAACAGCAGCTTTAATCAACACTTTCATAAGTTTGTACATGTACTGCAGATCTGCTATCCACAACAGACTGAACCAGTTTTGCATGACTGGATGCAGATTAGTGTGGCACACCCATCCACTTTTTTTTTTTTTTTGTTTGATTTTTTTTTTAATGAAACAAGACTGAAATATTACTATGACAAAACTGAATACTACTAGGGCTAGATGATGCAACAAAATTCCAACATGCAGGCAACAGATGATCATGTTATGGCATAAATGGGTCACTAGTCTGCCACAATCATTTATGTTGTCTATAGTACAGGCATTAAACTTGGCTTATCAGTTTGACTTTGACCTACAATTAGGCCTACTACTGTGCAAGTGTTGATTTTTACAATCAGTTGCTCTTGTTCTTGGTTTTTTTGTTGTTTTTTTCTCATTTTCATTTTCATGATTTCTCTTGGTACCTTAGGATTGTATAGCTTACTCTCATGTAGAGGACTTAAATAGAGAATCACTGATTTTTAAATTATTATTATTATTTTACAGATAAGTTAAAAAACATTCCTTAAAGACAAACAAACAAAAACAAAATAAAGTGGTTCTATTTAATGAACATGAAAATTATTCCTCCTTTCATGACGAACAAACAAAAAAAAAATTCTATAGATAACCTCAAGGGCAGTATGACGTATCGAATGAGATATGTTCATTTTGTTTATAGGCCTAATATTATGATGCAAATATATTATATATTCTATGGAAAATGTTAAAATATGGTAGTCATCAACTTACGACTCTGCATTTAGTTATAACTGACTGGTCATAAACCGATTTGGTCATAAGTTGGCTTATGTTAAATTACCGTAAGTCATCTATTGACAAAGTCATATTTCATCAAAATTTTCTCAGTTCATTATTTCATTTTCATTCTTTAGACATTGTTTCAATCTTTCTTTCAATTTTTAATCCTTTGAGGGTTTGGGTAAAAAAAATGCATAGGCCTACTACAATACAGATCATTCATTATGTGCTAAACATACAAAAATATAAAGGCACCGTCTATTTGGGCTCATTGGCCCAGCAAGACCTGGAGTCTATTTGGGTCTATTGATGCACCCCTTTGTATCCAGTTATTCATAGGGGGCTTTTTTTTGGGGGGGGGGGGGGGG
>JBCAUA010298898.1:0-17236 GCA_038406235.1 Peronia verruculata | reverse complement strand
TGTGTTGCGCAAATCCTAGACCTCTATTGCCGCCGCCGCAACGGGCTTTGCGATGGCCTCAACGCCATCTGCTGGCCGGTCAAGCGTCCGCGAGCGACCATGTTCGTGTGGGCACGTATCCCGGAACCCTATCAGGGAATGGGATCGCTGGAATTCTCCAAGAAACTGATTAACGACGCCCATGTGGCGGTATCTCCGGGCATCGGTTTTGGTGAATACGGTGACCAATACGTGCGCTTTGCGCTCATCGAGGACGAGGCACGCAGCCTGCAGGCGGTGGAGAATATCGGTCGTATGCTGCAACAGGATAGCGAACAGGGTGTCAGCAGTACGGCCTGAGGGCGTTACTGAGCACACTCAAGAACTCAGAATACAGACACTTCTAAAGAGAGACTGAATGACTGCATCAGCCAAGAATCTGGAGCCAGTACGCATCGGGGTACTGGGACTGGGCACCGTCGGCGGTGGTACTGTCAATGTATTACGCCGTAATGCCGATGAAATCGCGCGCCGTGCCGGTCGTGAGATCCAGGTCACCCACGCCTCGGTTCGGGATCTGTCCAAACCGCGCATCTGTAGTTGTGAGGCCATTGAAGTCACCGAAGAGCCGATGCGTATCGTCGACCATCCGGATATCGAGATAGTGGTTGAGATGATCGGTGGCATTGAGCTGGCCCGTGAGCTGGTGCTCAAGGCCATCGCCAATGGCAAGCACGTGGTTACCGCCAACAAGGCACTGATTGCCATCCATGGCGATGAAATCTTCACCGCTGCCAGCCGTGAGGGTGTGACCGTGGCCTTTGAGGCGGCGGTGGCTGGCGGCATTCCGATCATCAAGGCCGTGCGTGAGGCACTGGCCGGTAACCGCATCGAATGGCTTGCCGGGATTATTAACGGCACCGGCAACTTCATCCTGAGCGAAATGCGTGACAAGGGCCGTGCCTTCAAGGACGTGCTCGCCGAGGCGCAGGCACTGGGCTATGCCGAGGCCGATCCGACCTTCGATGTCGAGGGCATTGATGCGGCCCATAAGCTGACCATTCTGGCCTCGATTGCCTTCGGCATTCCGCTGCAGTTCGATAGGGTCTACACCGAGGGCATCAGCGGCATCACTACCGATGATGTGGCCAACATCGAGGACCTTGGCTACCGCATCAAACATCTCGGCATTGCCCGTAAGACCGATGAAGGCATTGAACTGCGTGTACATCCGACCCTGATCCCGGAACGTCGATTGATTGCCAATGTCGACGGGGTCATGAATGCCGTGCTGGTCAAGGCCGATGCCGTCGGCCCGACCCTGTACTACGGACCGGGGGCCGGCGCCGAACCGACTGCCTCTGCAGTGGTTGCCGATCTGGTCGATGTGGTGCGTGCACTGACCACCGATCCGGGTAACCGCGTCCCGCATCTGGCCTTTCAGCCGGATGCCATGGCGGATACCCTGCCGTTGCCAATGGCAGAGGTCATGACCGCCTATTATCTGCGTATGCATGCAGTCGATCGTCCTGGCGTGCTCGCCGATGTGACCCGTATCCTCAGTGATTCCGGGATCAGTATTGAGGCCCTGCGCCAGCAGGAACCGGCCCCGGACGAGACCCATGTGCCGATTATCTTTCTGACCCAGCGCACGCGTGAGCGCAGCATGTGTGAAGCCATTGAACGCATCGAGGCGCTGGACACCATCCACGGACCGGTCATGCGCATCCGCGCCGAGCACCTCGGCTAGGCAAACCGCTCCAGAGAGAACAGGTGAACCAACTATGACAGTATCCAACCGCTACACCGGATTGATTGAACGTTACCGCGATCGTCTGCCCGTATATGACGATACCCGCATTATCAGTCTGGGTGAGGGCAATACTCCGCTGATCAAACTGCACAATGTGGCCCTTGAAGTCGGCCATGAGGTCGAGCTCTACGTTAAATACGAAGGTCTGAATCCAACGGGATCCTTCAAGGATCGCGGCATGACCATGGCCGTCACCAAGGCGGTTGAACAGGGCAGCCAGGCCATTATCTGCGCCTCGACCGGAAACACCTCAGCCTCGGCCGCGGCCTATGCCGCGCGTGCCGGGATCACCGCGTTTGTCATTATTCCGGATGGCAAGATCGCGATGGGCAAGCTGGCCCAGGCAATGATGGTCGGCTCGATCATCCTGCAGATCCGCGGTAACTTCGATGATGGCATGCGCCTGGTCAAGGAAGTCTCAGAAAGTGCACCGGTCGCGATAGTCAACTCGATCAACCCGTTTCGTCTGCAGGGTCAAAAGACCGCCTCCTTCGAGATCGTTGAGGAACTGGGCCGGGCTCCGGATTATCATTGTATTCCGGTCGGTAATGCCGGCAATATCACCGCGCACTGGATGGGCTACAGCGAACTGGCCGGAATCGACACCGAAGCTCGGACCAATGCGGCCGAATGCATCGGCAAGCGGCCTAAGATGTGTGGCTATCAGGCCAGTGGTGCCGCACCCTTCATTCGCGGCGGTATGGTAGACGAACCAGAAACCCTGGCCACTGCCATTCGTATCGGTCATCCACAGTCCTGGGATCTTGCCTGGAACGCGCAAAAGGAATCGAATGGCTGGTTTGATGAACTCCATGATGATGAAATCCTGGCCGCGCAGAAGCTGCTGGCCGAGCGGGAGGGTATCTTCTGCGAGCCGGCCTCGGCAGCCTCACTGGCCGGTGCCATCCGTGACATCAAGGCCGGCAGGATCGAAGCGGGTAGCACCATCGTGTGCACCCTCACCGGTCACGGCCTCAAGGATCCGGATATTGCCATCAAACAGAGCAGTGCGCCGATGGTGAAACTGGATGCCGATCTCAAACAGATCGAAAAGGCCATTGTTGACCACATGTGATTGCGGGCTTTAATAGACCGCTATCGACATGCAGCGTGCCACGCTGATTTTGCCGGCGCTGTTGCCGCGAGGGCATGAACTGGCGCCACTGCCCCACCTGCCTTTCCTGCAACGCCTGCTGGCGCGGGCCGATCGCTGGCAAGCCTGCAGCGACCCCATCCAGTTTCTGTATCAGTGCGCCGGTCATGAAACCATCGCCGATGAGGATGTGCCCGCCGCGGCACTGACCGCCGCGGCAGATTTTGATACGCCCTCTACCGGGGTATTGATGCGTGCTGATCCCGTTCATCTCCACGCCGACAGGGACCGTTTGCTGCTCTTTGACGCCGGGCAGCTACACCTGCAGGCCGCTGAAGTGGATGCGCTGATCACCGTCGTGGCCGAATTCCTGCGTGCCGAGGGCATTGAGCTGAGTCGTGGTCGGGCACTGGAGCGCTGGTATTTGACCTTGTCACAAGCCGCAGCCATCACCACCACCGCATTACATCGGGTGCAGGGAAGAGCCATTGCTCATGCACTGCCGCGTGGACCACAACGGCAAACCTGGGTGAGACGCTGCAATGAAATCCAGATGCTGCTGTTCGATCATCCGGTAAACCAGGCCCGAGCAGCACGCGGGGCACTGACCATCAACAGTCTGTGGTTTTGGGGCCAGGGTCAACGCCCGTCATTACCCAAACCCAACCCGGTGTGCCAACTCATCGGTGCGCAGGTCACGCTGGACGGATTGGCCAGCATCATTGGGGTGCAGCAGCAGGACGAGTTGCCACAGTCCATTGCCGGTGAACTGCTCATCTGGCCGCAGCCCTTCAGTGATGAGCGTGTGCAGACCGATTGGCGCATCTATGCAGACAGTCTGCGACAGCTCGAACGGGAATACCTGCAACCGCTATACCGAATGCTGGGTTCAGGAAGACTAGAGCAGCTCCGTCTATGGACTGACGGGCAACTGTTTACGCTGACCCCTCTGCAGCGCTGGCGTCTGTGGCGACGCCAGCCTTACCTGAAGGGATAACAGCCTGGCAGTTTTTTGCTAGATCGGATGTTGTGTACCAAACTACATCTTTCTGGGGAGTGTAATGACTCTGCTTGAAGTGACACCACACTGGCGTGTTGCATCAGTGCCAGAAAGGGTGTGGGCCTGGCTTGCAGAAGAGGAGTGCTGATGTCTGCAACTGGATATTTTGTGGCCGTACTGCTGGGGATTTGCCTGTGCAGTACGGTACAGACGGGCCTGCTCTGGCGGCGAGTGAACAGCCAGGAGTCATCAGGCACCCCGTTGGCCTGGCTGACGCTGGTGGCGATGCTTGCCTGTATCTGCATCGTGGCCGAGCTGATCGCCCGCCATGCGCCCAGTCCGATGGCCTATCTGGAGATGATGCAGTTGCGGGCAGCGTTTGGCCTGTTGCTGTTAACCAGCCTGCTGTGGTTTGTTCATACCTACAGTGCCTTTGGCGTGCGCAGGTGGTTGCAGGTGCTGACCGCCAGCATACTGCTGTTGGCGCTGGCCTATGCCGTGCTGCCTGTCGGCACGGTGTTGGGTGAACCTGCATCTGTGCGCAGTCAAACTGCGTTTCTGGGCGGGCCGCTGTACTTTCACCGCAGTCACTGGAACCCGGTCGCGCTCAGCGGCTGGTTTGTGCTGCTGGTATTTGGCGCGTATTCGCTTTTTGCCAGTCGCCACGCTGCTAACAATGATGAAGCGCAGCGTCACCTGGCCTTGCTCATCACCCCGCTGTTGGCGGGTTTGATCCACTTTCCCGTTGCACCGCTTGTCAGTACCCTGCTTGTTGAGGGTGTTATTGCACCATTGACCATCGTCGTCTTGCTGATCCTGCTCGGTCTGGTCCAGCGCCACTACTTCACGCTGTGTCAACGGCCACTGTCACAAATCGAACAAGGTGAAGAAAAATACCGGGTTTTGTTTGAATCCAGTGGTGATGCCATCCTGCTGATTCAGGAGGGCGTGTTCATCGACTGCAACCAGCAATGTCTGGAACTTTTCTCCACCCAACGTAGCAGCTTTATTGGCGCCTCTGTCAAGGATTTTTCCGCGCCCATCCAGTTGGATGGAGCGCAAACTGAAAGAGCGGCACAGCAGCGTATTGACATGGCCCTGGATGGCATCAGCCAGTATTTTGAATGGCAGTGCCGACGGCAGGATGGCACAGATTTTACCGCCGAGGTGCGCCTGAATCGGGTACAGTTCGGTGGTCGTTACTGCATCCAGGCCACGGTTCGCGATACCGATGAACGCAGAGAGGGCGAACATGCCTTGAGGGTGATTTCCGAGGTCACTGGCTCTCAACTAGGTACCGATTTCTTTCATGGGCTGACAAAGACTCTATGCTCACTCTTTGGCAGCCGCTATGCCTTTATTGGTGTGCTCGACAAGCAGGATCCCAATTTTGTCCACACCCTGTCAGCGATCGATAATGGTGTCATTCTCGACAATATTACTTATCCACTGAAGGGTAGCCCCTGCGAGACGGTGGTTGGTCGTGAGGCCTGTTACTATCGTGAAGGTATCCAGCAGCTATTCCCTGACGATGGCATGTTGGTCGACATGGGTGCGCAGAGCTACATGGGCTGTCCCATCTACGATTCCAACGACAAACCACTTGGTCTGGTTTCTGTGGTCGATACCCGGCCCATGCGGGATGTCAGCCACCTGTTTCCGGTCATCAGTATCTACGCTGCCCGGGCAGCAACGGAACTGGAGCGACTGGAGGCCGAGGAGAAGCTCTACCGGCTGGCCTATGAAGATTATCTGACCGCGTTACCCAACCGAGCGGCATTGCTGAAGTACCTGCTCGATACATGCACTGATCAGGATTCTCTGCCGGCAAGTCTGCAACTGATTAACCTGGATAATTTCAAGAACATTAATGACGGACTGAGTCATGAAGTCGGTGATGAGGTGTTGCGCCTGGTCGCCGAACGTCTGCGTCAGCTTACCGATGAGCGGGATTTTCTTGCCCACCTCGGTGCCGATGAGTTCGCGATCATCGCCCACTTCCCGGATCTTGGCCAGGAGAGTCTGAAATCCAGGGCCGACAGTTATGTCAGGGCAATGATTCAGGAGCTGACCGCTCCATTGCAGTTGCAACAGCAGTCTTTGTCTGTGGGCGCCAGTTGCGGTGTAGTCTTGTTGTCTGAACCTGGTGACAATCAGTCTGATATTCTGCGCCATGCCGATATCGCGCTACAGAAAGCCAAACATCAAGGTCATAGAAGCATACAGTTTTTTGAAGCTGAGATGCAGCAGCATATCGATGCCCGCTTGCAGCTCGAAGCGGGACTGCGGCAGGCACTTGAGCTGCAACAGTTGAGCGTGGAACTGCAGCCCATTGTCACCGCCGATGGCATTGCGCGAGGGGCCGAGGCCCTGCTGCGCTGGCAACATCCGGAGCTTGGCCGGATTACACCCGATCGCTTCATCCCGGTGGCTGAAGAGACCGGGCTGGTTCATGAAATCGATTGCTGGGTACTGGAACAGGTCTGCGATTACATTCAGGACTGGCAGCTCAATCAGGGCTTCACTGGCTATGTCAGTGTCAATGTCAGCGCCTGGGAATTCAGCAATCCGGCCTTTGTCTCTCAGGTCATCGCCATACTGGAGAGTCGTCAGATACCTCCCGAGCGAGTGGTGCTGGAACTGACCGAGTCCGCCATGCTGTATGATCTCGATGCCACGGTGCGTAAGGTCGCAAAACTGCGTCAGTATGGTTTGCGCATCGCCATGGATGATTTTGGTACCGGTTATTCCTCACTGGCTTATTTGCAAAAGATCCATGCTGATATTCTCAAGATGGACCGTGTCTTCACCAATGAACTGTTGACAGACAGTCGCCACCCATTGGTTGAGGCGATTGCCGTGCTCGGCAGCAGCATGGGTATGACGATGGTGGCCGAAGGGGTAGAACAGTCTGAACAAGTAGAGATCCTGAGCAGGCTCGATTGTCATCTCTACCAGGGTTATTACTACTGCAAGCCACTACCGCTGGATGGCTTTTGTCACTGGGTGGCCGAGCAAAACAAGCGCGTAGATAGAGACAACAGTGGTGATTGAACTATCTTCGGAAAACCCCGGGCCGCGCACCGGCAGATCACGGCCCCTCAAGGCCGTGGGCTTCTGATATTTGCTGCTGAATCACGTAAGATAAAGCCTCAGATCAAAATACTGTAAGGTCAAAACAGGATGAAGCTTATGAACACCAGACTAACTGCAGGCTTGCTGCTGATGACACTCTGTCTTGCCGCTTGTGCCCCTGAAGTGGGCAGCAAACAATGGTGTGAGCGTATGGATGATAAAGCCAAGGGCGACTGGAGCGCCAATGAAGCGGCTGAATATGCAAAAAACTGTGTGTTCAGAACGGACGATTAGTCTGCGCTCAGCACGGCCGTTGGCAGTGATCCCCATCGGCAGACGTGACACTTGAACGGCTCAAACCAGGGGCAGAGCTGGCCGGGGTATCCATCAGTACCCTGATCGATGATGCTCAAGGTCTGGCTCGCTACCAGGGTGTCGATGCAGTCTCCGCAGAGACGGTGAGCCTGGAGCTGATGAGCACGACTGGCCTGAACTGCCTCGATAGTGCCCGATTGACTGAGCGCCAGCGATTTGGCACCGCCAGAGGTTCCGGACTGAGAGATCCCCTCGAAATCACCACTTTTCGGCCAGTGTGTTCATTTGACAGATGAGGCTCTGATAGGCTTGGGTCAATTGAATTGAAATCCCTCTTTTTCAAAGGGGGAAGCCCCGGTCTTCAGCGACAACAGCCACTGTGAAAAAGGGCACCTGACATTACCCCCCCTTTGAAAAAGGGGGGCCAGGGGGGATTTAATTCACCGCCCGCTGCACACACTATAAATCTCCCCTGTCCCCTCTTTGCTAAAGAGGGGAACCCATCGATGCAACGTGATTCCTCCCTTAATTAAAGAGGGAGAACCATCATTACCCCCCTTTGAAAAAAGCACCGCTAAGCCCCGTCCAACAGAGCTGAGCAAGAGGGCGTATCGGCTGCGGTGATTCACAGTTGTCAATAAACTTTACAGTTGATATTCCGCCATCAAGAATATAAATGATTGAAAATCATGGGCTATTCAAACAGTCTCCAGCCAGGAAGGGGTACCGGTTCGCAGTTTTTCGGGATTATGAGCGACGATCTACTTTACATCGTCGGTTCTGTAGCCGCCCATGCCTATTCAAATTTACTCAAGCCATTGTTATTCAAGCTTTATTTTATTAATGGCGTGATATTTGCTTGGCTATTGTTTTAATTTATTATTCAACGGATATAACCCATAGGGACATAATCAATGCAGGAGAAGCTTCATGTTCAAACCCTTTCTGGCGGTCACTGCGCTCATGTCCCTGAGCAGCCTGACCCACGCCATGTCAATCAGCGTCGATTTGTCGAACTGGACCAGCAATAACTACACCGGATCCGCAGCCTCAGGTGGCGGTTCCTCCTGGAATGTTCAAGGCACTGCCAATGATTCGGTGCTGCAAACTCGAAACGGGGCACCAACCGTCTTCTTCGATGCCAATTCCAATGCACAGGGCACAGAACTTGCCGGAGAAATCACAGTAGAGACCGGTAGTGACGACGACTTCATCGGTTTTGTTCTGGGCTATCAGGATGGCGACATCAACAGCAGCACGGGTGAATTTTATCTCGTGGACTGGAAGCAGGCAGACCAATCATCAGGTAGCTTTGGTAGGGCACTTGCCGGCCTCTCTATTTCCCTGGTCACCGGAGAAGGTGCGCAACGTTTCTGGGGGCACGAAAACCAACCCACAGGTGGTGTTGCCGGAACTCAGGATCCAGACGGTGGTAATGTCAGAGAGATTCAGCGGGCAGCAACCCTCGGCAGGACCGGCTGGGCAGACAACACCACCTATGGTTTCGAGTTGACCTTCACAGATAGCCTGATTGAGGTTTTCGTTGATGGTGCGGATGTTGCCGAACTCTCGGTGACACCGGATGACTTCGGTCTGAACGCCTTCCAGGATGGTGCCTTCGGGTTCTACAACTACTCTCAGGGTTCTGTCCGATATGCAGGGATTACCACTGCCGCGTTGCCGGATCCCATCACCAACCAGGTTCCGGAACCTGGCTCACTGGCCCTGCTGGGCCTGGGCCTGTTGGGTCTGGCCCGACTGCGTCAAACAGCCGTCTGAGTCGATTTGGCAGCTTAATCTCACTGTCGGTCAGGGCAGCAGCACTGTCCTGACCGCCTGTTTTGGCATCTTCCGTCCGTTACAGGTCAATCCAAAGGTTTGTCAAGGCTGTGCTGATGGCAGCTTGATAACATCTGCCCTGCACAGGCGTACCCTCATCCCCTTACTGCCTCTGTGCACACAGGTTAATCTGAGCAGGCATTAATGCACGCTAACGGTGCGCAGCCATCTTTGCTGGCACTAATGACGTGCAGCCGGGTATGCTGAGTCAGTGAACCTGGCTTATCTTGATCATTGGCCTTGAACGGCAGGTAGCCGCGCCTATCACCTGCTCTCACTCAACGCGTATCACTGGCTGCGCCAGGTTTTTCAGCCTATTGCAGGCCTTGAGCGCTGTGATTTGCTCAGCGCATCATCACGGGTGGTTCAGTCTCAGGTTCATGGGTAGACCGCATTCACTGCGTTTTTAGGAAAATGGCATATGGATTGCTCTACCTAAATTTTCATTGATCAATACGGAGCAATTAAATGAAACGTGAAGCGGTAATCGAAGCCATTGTCATGGCCAAAAATACGATGAATTTAACCTGGGAAGGTATTGCCAGTGAACTGGGAATGGGTACCGTTTGGGTTACCTCTGCCTGTCTTGGCATGAACAGCATGCCGGAAGACAGTGCTGAAAAACTCTGCCAATTGCTCAAATTGCCGCCGGAGGCCAAGGCAACACTGATGTCCTATCCCACCAAAAGCTGGGATCAGGGCATTCCCCAGGATCCGCTGATTTATCGCCTGTATGAGGTGGTTGGCGTTTACGGAGACACACTTAAAGAGGTGATTCAGGAAAAATTTGGTGATGGCATCATGAGTGCGATCGACTTCACCATGGATGTCGAGAAACAGGAAGATCCCAAAGGGGATCGGGTCATCCTGACCTTGAATGGCAAATTCCTGCCCTACAAGGTCTGGTAGCCACTAATCGACTACCAACTGGTAGACCAGTGCACAGAACAGCACACAGCTGACCAGTTGCCAAAACAAGACGGGGTCCCGCTGTGCCAGCGGTGGCCTCGTCTGACTCAGATAGGCGGGATTTGGGTTGCGTAAATCATAGATAAATTCTGCCACCTCACGATAACGTTTCAGAGGATCGATGTGTACCGCCTTGGCAATCGCATAATCCACCCAGCCAGGCACCTTACTGCCAGGACAGACTAGACTCTGATAGTTCAGTCGTCGTTGGGCCTGTATGCTGCGGCTTTGCGCCACACGGTTTCCATAGGGTAGTTCACCGGAAAGCATCTGATAGGCAAGGACCCCCAGGGAAAAGAGATCTGAGCGTGTGCTGCCGGTTTGCCCGAGAAAGTACTCGGGTGCGGTGTACTGGGCGGTCCCGACAATACCCTCGTTACGGGCAACGATTTCAGTCAGTCCGGAGACTTTGGTGGCGCCAAAGTCGATGATCTTCACAGTACCGCAAGCACCGATGAGGATGTTTTCAGGACGCAGGTCCTGATGCACCATCTCCTGGCGGTGAAAGGCCTGCAGGCCCGCAGCGATTTGTTCAATCAGCTCGCGTACCGTTTCTATATCGGGTGAGGGATTGTCGATAAGCCATTGTGTCAGGGTCTTTCCGGCAATATATTCAGTCACCGTGTACAGATAATGGCGCTTGCGCGTGACATCAATGGCCTTGAGCACATGGGCGTTGTCGATGCGTCTGGCGATCCAGTCTTCCATCAGCAGGGCTTCCAGATAGTCCGGGTTATGCCGTTGTTCTGATGAAGCTGTCTTGATGACCACCTGTTCTTGAGTGATGGTATCTTCGGCCAGAAAGACATGACTGCGGCTGCTGATGTAGAGCTCACGGATAATGCGGTAACCATCGAAGAGCATGCGTGGTGAGAGCGGGGGTGGCGGTGATAACTCGTGAGCCTGTTGATGGAGTTCCAGCAGGTTGTGCTCGGGCAGGGAATCGATGCGAATGATTTGAACGGTCAGGTTGTCATCACTGCCTCGCTGGTAGGCCATGTCCACCAACAAACGGGCAGTAGCATCGAGGTCATCTCCAGTCTGTGCCAGAACCTGGCTCAGATCACTGTCGTTGATAAACTCATAAACGCCGTCGGTGGCCAGCACGAACACCTCTCCAGTGCTGACCGTGAGTTGCTGATAGTCCAGTTCCAGGTGTGCGTGGATCCCCAGCGCTCGGGTCAGATAGCTGGTCTGCCCGCCCGCCATGCGACGATGATCTCTGCTCAGTTGCTCCAGCCGTTCACCTGTCAGACGGTAGATGCGGCTGTCACCACTGTGAAACAGGTGAGCGCTTGCAGATTTGAAAACAATGGCGCTGAAGGTGCAGATATAGCCCTTGTCTTTATCGAAGCGGTTGACACTCCTCTGGCTTTGCGCGTACAGCCAGGAATTCATCGCTGAAAGAACGCGCGATGCAGAGGTCTTAACTGACCAGGCCTCGGAGGTGCTGTAATAGTCCTCCAGAAAGCCGCGGACGGCAGTCTGGCTGGCTATCTGACTGACATCGCTGGTGCTGATCCCGTCGGCGATAGCAGCGGCAATGCCCTTGAGGGCCAACATCGGTTCAGCGGGCACCAGTGCGCCATAAAAATCCTGATTGACCGGTTTTCTGCCGGCACTGGAATACTGTCCGATGGAGACGGTTAACTGATTATTCATTAAATCACCCCTGTCCATGCAGACAGGGGCGGGATGATGATGCCGGCCTTAGGCCGTATTGCGTTCAGGGCTGGTTCTGACATGGGTCAGATAAAGTGGCAGGCCAACGAAGCAGAAGCCACCCACCAGATTGCCCAAAGCGGTCGGAATTTCATTCCAGATGAAATAATCGACAATGGTGAAGTCACCGCCCATGATCATGGAGAACGGGAACAAGAACATATTCACGATGGAATGTTCAAATACCATGTAAAAGAACAACATGATCGGCATCCACATGGCCATGATCTTGCCTGATGCCGAGGTTGAAACCATAGCACCTACCACACCCATTGATACCATCCAGTTGCACAGCATGCCGCGAATGAAAATGGTAAACCAGCCGGCAAGACCATGTTCTTTGTAGCCCAATGTCCGGGATTCACCAACGGTACTGATCTTCTCGGCGATTATCCCGCCATCGGTGTTGTAACCATAGGTCATGATGAACGAAGCCAGGAAGGCCACGGTCAGTGCTCCGGCGAAGTTCCCCAGAAAGACCAGGCCCCAGTTTCGCAGCAGACCCTGCATGTTGCAGCCTGGCCGTTTGTCAATCACGGCTAAGGGCACTAGCGTGAATACCCCGGTGAGCAGGTCAAATTTCATCAGATAGAGCATGATGAAACCGACAGGGAAGAGTATAGCGCCAATCAGCGGATTACCCGTCTTGATGATGACGGTAATGGCAAAGAATGCTGCCAGAGACAGAATGGCTCCGGCCATGAAGGCCCGTACAAAGGTATCTTTGGTCGCCATGAAAATTTTTTGCTCACCGGCGTCGACCATTTTGGTGGCAAATTCACCGGGCTCGATGTATGACATGTTAAAAACTCCTATGTGGTTCGAACTGATGTACCAATAGCCCTTAGCAAACACCGGGCCAATAGTTTTTTTTGCAATAGGTGTTTGAAATCCAGTGTTTTTTTTCAAAATTTCCATGGCAGGCAGTCTCTGGTGGTCGGCTCTGCCCTGTTATCAGTCATTGCATGCACTATTAAAGTGCGGCCTCGAATCATCGGTGGACTTGCGTTGTTCAAAAGGAGGATCATGGTTCCCCTCTTTGACAAAGAGGGGACAGGGGAGATTGATTGGTATCAGGCCACACGCAGTGCTGAGGAAGAAAAGTCCCTCCATGCCCCCCTTGTTCAAAGAGTGGCGAATGCCGGAGTCTCCCTTTGACAGGCCGGTGCATCGGTAGGGAGTGTGATGAGTAACACCTATTGAGAAATGAACATTTGCTGGTTTACAGTGCCTGATAGGTGTAAATATCATTCAATGAACCATGACAATTTCAGGAGTGTGACGATGCGTGCTTACCTGACCATACTGGCCGTTATGTTGCTGGCCACCAACTCAACGATGCTGCGGGCCGATACCTCCGAGCGCGTGCTCTCGGAGATGATAGATGCAGGATTCACTGCGCTCGAGCGTGAAACGATTGGCCAGTACTACCATGACTGGAACAGAAATCACCAAGACAGGGATTACCGTCACAGAGACGATCACGACCGGGATTACCGCTACAGGGAAGATTATGACAGCGATGATCACAGGCATCATGGCAAGCATAAGAAGGACAAGGCAGGCAAATCAGGCCTGCCTCCCGGATTAGCCAAGCGTGACCGTTTGCCTCCTGGTCTGGAGAAACAGTTGCAGCGCAATGGCCAGTTACCACCCGGGCTGCAAAAACGTGCCTTGCCCGAAGATTTGCTGTACAGATTGCCGCCACCCCGCGACGGTTACGAACGCGTGGTTGTCGATGACGATGTGCTTCTGGTAGAGGCTGCGACCGGTGTGATTGTCGATATTCTCGTCGACATATTGCAAAACTGAGTCAGAATCACTGTCCACAGTGAAATTGTTGCACCCCGGCCAAAACCCGGCCGGGGTCATCATCCAACGCCGTCATCACCACCGGTCATCCCACTTACAGGGTCTGCATCCGGTGCTGGCCCGCATCCTTGCCGCCCGGGGTGTCACTCGTACCGAAGAGTGTGACTACGCTCTGAGTCATCTGCTGCACTGGCGCGATCTCTATCGCATCGAGAAGGCCGTCGACCTGCTGACCCGGGCCATTGAACAACATCATCGTCTGCTGATAGTGGCCGACTACGATGCCGATGGCGCCACCGCCTGTGCGCTGCTGATGCGGGGCCTGGCGCTGTTTGGTGCCAGGCAGATCGATTACCTGGTCCCAGACCGTTTTCACCTGGGCTATGGCCTCAGTCCGGGCGTGGTCGAACTGGCCGCAGAACGCGGTGCCGAGCTGCTCATCACGGTTGATAACGGCATCACCAGTGTGGATGCTGTTGCCGCCGCCAGGGCTGCCGGCATGCAGGTGTTGATCCCCGATCACCATCTGCAGGGTGAACAATTGCCCGAAGCCGAGGCGATTGTGAACCCCAATCAGCCTGGATGTCGCTTCGCCAGCAAGGCCCTGGCCGGGGTAGGAGTGGCCTTCTACCTGTTAGTGGCATTACGCGCAGTGTGGCGTGAGCAGCAACGTTTCAGTGATGCACTGCCTGAGCCGAAACTGTCCTCAATACTGGATCTGGTTGCACTCGGTACGGTTGCCGATGTCGTGCCCTTGGACCGCAATAACCGAATCCTGGTACAGGCGGGGCTTGAGCGGATCCGACGTGGCGTCTGTGCGCCAGGCATCACCGCCTTACTGGAACTCGGTCATCGCGATTCGGCCCGCAGCGTAGCCAGTGACCTTGGCTTTGTGGTTGGCCCAAAACTCAATGCAGCCGGCCGGCTGGATGACATGTCCGTTGGTATCGAATGTCTGCTTGCTCGCCGTCTTGACCAGGCCCGCCCGCTGGCCAGAGCTCTGCATGAACTCAATCAACAGCGCCGTCAGATAGAGCAGTCTATGCTTGAGGATGCACAGGACTGGCTGGCACGCCAGCCAGTGTCGGTCAGTGCTGCGGCCTGCAGTGTCTGTCTGTATCAGCCGGACTGGCATGAAGGTGTGGTCGGCATCCTCGCGGCACGGATTCGCGAGCGGGTACAGCGTCCGGTGATTGCTTTTGCATCAGCCTCAGATGGCAGCCTGAAGGGTTCCGGGCGTTCTATCAGCGGACTGCATCTGCGCGATGTGCTGGCCGATATAGCGGCACTGCATTCCGGCCTGATACAGCAATTTGGCGGTCACGCCATGGCGGCCGGTTTGCGTATTCAGGCAGGGCAGCTCGAACAGTTCAGAACGGTCTTTGAGCAGCAGGTTGCTGCGCGCGTTGATGAACAGATGTTGCGGGCTGAAGTGTTGAGCGATGGCGCTTTGGCGGCGGTCGATCTCACTCTGGATCTGGCCCGCATCCTGCGGGCTGCCGGGCCCTGGGGGCAGGCCTTTCCAGAGCCGGTTTTCGATGGCCGCTTTCGGGTTGTCTCGGTGCGCCTGCTCAAGGAGCGGCATATCAAGCTGATGCTGGAGCCGGTTGAGGCGGGTGAGGGCGCCGCAGTCATCGACGGCATTGCCTTTAATCAGGCTGAACAGATGCCGCTGGATGAAGGTGATGTGCTGCACTTGGTCTATCGGCTGGATGTGAATGAATTTCGTGGGCGCGAATCCCTGCAGCTGTTGATTGAGCACATCGTGCCAGTTTAGAGACTGATTCCTGCAAAACCCGGTGACTCGGGCTCTGCTCGATGAAAGAGTCCGGGCGGGCCTCCAGCGTCGCGGCGAGAGGGGACATTGAACCTGACGAAATCTCCCGTGAATCAAGGATTGTTGAGTCATGGCACAAGGTATAGACTCGATAGTGAATGAACGGCTACGGTCGACTGCATAAACCGGCTGAGGAGTATCTGCGATGAACCGTTTCCTGTCCCTGCTGTTAATTTCCCCGTTGCTGGCTGCAGCCATGCTGAATGCCAACGCAGCTTTTGTCTGTGAACCAATACCAGTTCAGAGCTGAGCGGTTCCTTTTGAGCTCAGCAAACTGCTCTAGCAGCATGAGGGTGAATTTGCTTGTTCAGCGAATCGCATCGCTGCTTGTTGCGTTCAGCCTGGCGGCTGTCAACTGTGCGGCTGCAGAATTACGCTCGGATATCGACGATCAGACCGCCGTTGCCGTTACCATCTACAACGAAAATCTGGCCCTGGTTAAAGACCAGCGCAGGATCCGCCTGCCCGCTGGCGTGAACGATCTGGCCTTTCGTGGTGTCAGCGCTCGCATGCGCCCTGAGACGGCCATGCTGCGCAGTCTGAGCGCGCCGGATGCACTGCAGGTGCTGGAGCAGAATTTTGATTTTGACCTGCTGACTCCGCAGAAACTGCTGGAAAAATATACCGGTCAGCAGGTCAAGATCGCCACCATGAATCCGGCTACCGGTATCGAGATCATCGAACCGGCAACCATTCTCAGTAGCCAGCAGGGGCTAGTGGTCCGGATTGAGGATCGTATCGAAACCAACCCCCGGGGCCGTTTCATCTTTGAACAGGTGCCGGACACACTGCGCGATCTGCCAACCCTGGTGACCCGGCTCAACAACCGCAGCCTCGGCGAGCAGGGTGTCGAGATGAGCTATCTGACCAGCGGACTGGCCTGGAAAGCCGATTATGTGGCTGAGCTGAATGCCGATGACAGTCAGTTGGACCTGCTTGGCTGGGTGACACTGACCAACAACAGTGGTGCCTCATATCCTGATGCCAGACTGCAACTGGTAGCTGGCGATGTGAACCAGGTCCGCGAGCAAGTACGCATGAGACAAGAGCGGGTCATGAGCATGGACGCAGTCGCCCCTGTGCCCAATCAGATGAGCGAGGAGAGTCTGTTTGAATATCACCTCTATACCCTGGAGCGGCCTACCGACCTGCTCGACAAACAGACCAAGCAGGTATCATTGCTGACTGCCTCGGCGGTGCCGGTCGACAAGCAATTCCTGCTGCAGGGAAGTCAGCACTACTACCGAGGCCGGTATGGCGAGATTGCCCGGAAAATCAAGCCTGGCGTGTTTGTCTCATTCCCTAACCGCGAGGAGTCCGGTCTTGGCCTTCCGATTCCCAGGGGGGTGGTACGGGTCTACAAGAAAGACAGCCAGGGCAATGCCCAGTTTATTGGTGAGGATGCGGTCGATCATACCCCCAAGCATGAGGAGATCCGTCTCAAGCTAGGCGATGCCTTTGATGTCACCGCCGAACGGAAACAGACAGAGTTCAGCAAACGTCCGCACCGGGGGCACTACAGCTATGCTGCTGCCAGCAGCTATCGCATCCTGCTCAACAATGCCAAACAGGAGGCGGTGAGCGTGACCGTGCGCGAGCCGGTGCCGGGTGACTGGGTGATAGAGGCAGAGAGTCACCCGCACCGGAAGATTGCCTCGGGCATGGCCGAATGGCAGATCCTGGTGCCCGCTGAAGGAGAAGCTGAACTCAGCTACCGGGTGCTGGTGCAATACTGAGCCCTGGCGGTCACCAGGGCAGTACTTCTCCATTGGCGTGCCAGAA
>JBCAUA010298789.1:0-19524 GCA_038406235.1 Peronia verruculata | reverse complement strand
TTTCTTTCTCTCTCTCTCTCTCTCTCTCTCTCTCTCTCTCTCTCTCTCTCTCTCTCTCTCTCTCTCTCTCTCTCTCTTGCATGTATACAGACGGGCTTTAAAAACACAGCACCTGAAACTGATTTTACTGAAAAACTTTAAAATACAACACTTTGATATGTAGAATCGTTTTCAAGTGTTGCGATTTTAAAGTCCGTCAGTAGAATCATTTTCAAGAGTTGCGTTCTTAAAGTCCGTCATTATATTTTATATTCTTTCTCTTTCTCTGTATAACACTCAGCTGGTCACTCTGTTCTTATCCATCAATATAGGCGCTCACTGGTTTTCATTCGAGTAACTTTTCTTTCTAAATTTTTCTTGATACGTTCTCAGTTCCCCTGTCTCTCTTCTTCATTTTATATTATCACTCATTTGTTCACTGTTAAATTTCTTTTTTTATAATAAAGTTGAGTAGATGATGTCTTTGCATCTCTCTCTTTCTCTCTCTCTCTTTCTCTCTCTCTCCTCTCCTCTCTGTCTCTCTCTCTCTCTCTCGGTCTCGTTGTCTCTGTGTCTGTTCAGTCTCTCCCTGTCTTTCTGATACACTCACTCTGTCATTCCTTCACTGAGTCGCTTACCCACCTACTGGCGCACTCACTCACTCACTCACTCACTCACTCACTCACTCATCACTCACTCACTCACACATTCACCCACTCACTCACCCACTCACTCACCCACTCACTCACTCACTCACTCACTCGCTCACTCATTCATTCACTCACCAACTCACTCACTCATCCACTCATTCTCCCATTCACTCACTCACCCACTCACTCACTCAGTCATCCATTCATTCACTACTCATTCAGTTACTCAATTAATCAATCGATCAGCCAGTCTATGGATTATCCATTCAATCACTCAAATTAAACCTATAACATGAAGGAGACATATTGTTATCCCCCTCCCCTCCCCCCCCCCCTTGCGGGGCCAGGGTTATAAAAGTAGTTTCTTTGCTCCTACCTACAGGCAGTTAAAGCCCTATGGAATGATATCCTCGACGTTCCAGAGGTTACATGTCTTTTCTCTTCCCTAACTCCTCTCTTCTGTCCCGCTCTCTTTCCTGTCTTCTTCTTGGCGTGTAAATGTATCTTACCGTGTCTTGCGCGATATGGCTGTGATCGTGTTGATGTGCAGTTGGACCCCAATGCAAACAACAAACAAAGAACAAACACAATGTTGTTTTATCCTTCCTGTACAAACTGCGAAAGAAGGGTTCCTCTTTCTTCAATTTTACTGGCCACCACCATCAACTTCCAATCTGTAAATGGAAGACTGTCATAGGAGCGTGAGACAGTCCATCCATCCATCCATTTATCGATCTATCCATCCCCCATTCATCAATCCATCCGTCCATCAATCATCCATCCATCCATCCATCCATCCATCCATTCATCCCTCCATCCATTCATTCATTCATTCATCCATCCATCCATCTATCCCTCATTTCATCCATTTGTCCATCCATCCCTTCATCCACCCATCCATCCATCAATCCTTCCATCCAGCCAGCCAGCCAGCCATTCATCCATCATTCCATCTTTATTACTGCATCGACGATAAGCGTAGGCCGCCTCATCTCTCTGAGTAGGGCGGGGTGAGGAAGTGGAGCAAGAGACTGATGGAAAAAGATTGCAATGCCTTATCACAGGAATTACTCCCACATAATTCCGAAATGCCTAATCCTCGCTGAACTAAAGCAAAGTGCCTGAGGGAACAAGTTGCCTCGCTTTTCCAGCGCACACATCACAATTTGTTTCCCACCTACTCCATGGCTGTTGAACGTTCCATAGTAACAAAAGACAGTCAGTCGCATTCTTTCGAACTGCACTTTGTTCTTTGTGTCGTTGTTCTTCATGTCTCGATGTCACATAATTAAGAAGGAGATTTTCCCAAAACGCAGTTTTCAGAGGAAAGGCATTTTGTCAGTAAAGTTAGTATTGATCTTACTTGTTACCTCGAAATTAATCATAAGAAATATGTGTTTGTTGTGAAGCTTACAGCAAAATATCGGTTCAGTCACTGGGTGACAGACAGTGATTACCCCAGCTTAGCTAGCCAATCAGCAAATTAAAGCAGTGTTGTTTGATTGTTTTGTTTTACCAAAAACAAAGCCAGTGACAGACCGGCATTCTTAAACTTGAGATGTTTCAGTTATACAACACAAAATCATATTCCGACTGTCGCAAGCGTAAGTAACAAAACAAAATCAGTGAGTTATCTTCTATTGAGTTCACAAACAAAACAAAACAAAATCAATAACTTATCTTTTAATGAGTTCACCAATAATAATAATAAAAAAAAGAGAGAGAGAGAGAGAGAGAGAAAATCAATAAATTTTCTGATATTGAGTGCACAACGCAGTACAAAGTAGACCATCCAGACAGAACACCGCCTAACCTTGAGTCTTTAAAAAAAGTTGTTATCGCATGTTTCACAGCTTCCTGGAATAAAAACACAAAAATCGTGATGCACTCACATCAGTGGTGGTAAAATGGGTTATTAAAGGTGTGCCATGCTTTTCTCATAAATACTAAATTTATGTCACAGTTGATATGACAGGCAATTTGCTTATTTGGTCGATTAATTTGTTCTCTACAGATCCAAGAAAATAATGCATTGGACAAAGACTATTGCAGTATGCATAAGGCATTTCTGTAAGGCTCATTAACAATGATTTCGAATAAAATAGCAGCGAAGGGTTTAGTGAAACAAAATTGGCTAAAAATACAAGAAGTATAAATAAATAAATAAATAAATAAGAGATAAATAGATACATATATAAACAGGATAATATACTGCATTTTATTATTATTATTATTATTATTTGTACCGAATACAGTCACTCTGTAATAATCATTGTGAAAACTACCAAGTGCGCTCAGTATAGAGAGAGAGCTTTGAAATTAGCCTCCGACTGCATCTTTTCAGCGAAAGCGCTGCCTTCTCGGGACTTCCAATCGGTTCCTTTTTCGTTTTGCTTTTTATTGTTCGCTGTTTTTGTTGTTAAAACAAACAAACAAAACTGCTATAATTTGCAGAATGGCTACGGCGGGATAGTTTATTTCCGTCTCAAACAGATTTTCTTGCCCTGAGCGAATAGCCATTTCATTAGGTAAAAAGAAATAATGAACAAAGACAGGGACAAACGGGTCTGGCATTTTCAGAATCTCATATTATTTATTTCATCATTGTCATATTTCCCCCCCCCCCCCTTCTATTTGTTTACCTTTTATGTTCACGGCAGATATCGAGTTCAAGACATTTTGAGCTTAGCGGAAGCCATGAAATGTTTCAGACAAGCGGTTGCTCCGAACAAGGAATTATTCATAAAAGTCTAGA
Source organism: Peronia verruculata (assembly GCA_038406235.1). NCBI lineage: Eukaryota > Metazoa > Mollusca > Gastropoda > Systellommatophora > Onchidiidae > Peronia > Peronia verruculata. The sequence continues at coordinate 16,140 of JBCAUA010298789.1, read as the reverse complement.
TCTAGATCATTCTGCTCAAACTAGACTTTCTGAAAAATGTGTTTCTCCGCCGTTTGGTAATTCTCTCATAGAAGGAGAAAAAAAAATGTTTTGCCTGCGTAAAAAAAAAAGATCTTGCTTATTATCTGTGTGCATATCTGTGTGTATGGATGGATGGGTGTGTAGGTGTGTATGCCTGTGTGATTTTATCCTTTCTCTTCTCCCTGTTTATCCACTCCCTTGCCAAATCCTATATAACCTGTTGCTGTGCCGTGGTGTTTATCTATATAATCTTTTATTCTGCTTCAATTCCAACAGCTTTTCTGCTTAAAGAGAAAAACAAAAACAAAAAACGAAGCCTCTAGGCAAGCATATTTTTTTTTAATCATTCAGTAAACATTTAGGACTATTTAGCTTCTTTACATAACCACATAAATGAGTTCTAAAATAAATATGAAAGCACACAACTTCATAATTTTCCTCTCGTTTAAGCTGAGGGACCATGGAAATTCATTCAGTGGTTTTTACAGCTATAGGTTACGTTCTCTATGTGCGTCTTTCAACCTCCTGTTGGAGGCTATCTCGACAGCTATGGCGAACTAAAGCCTACATCACCTTTCTCATTTCAAAAGCAAGTCTCCCAGCTTTTTCATTTGCTTAATTAGCAAGACCATAATCTCGTGGATCTCATTTGTTTCGACCCTGGAGTGAACATTGAGGACCACCAGCATCGGCCTTACATAACAGTATGCGTGGGAAGGATTTAGTGGCAATGGGATAGAGGATGGAAGATGAAAACGAAGAACAAACAAAAAACAAAGAGTTCCATAGATGACGAAGCACGGAGGAAGTATAATGAATGGAGAGCCAGGATGAGATCAGAAAAGCAGAGGGAAACAAAAAGTGAAGGAAGAAAAGTAAGAATTCAGTGGTCACCTCTCGGGTTTTCGCCATACAATCAAGTCTGCAAGAATAGTTTGATTTTCAGCAGCTATTTTTATTATTATTATTATTATTATTATTTTGTTGTTGTTGTTGTTTATTTGTTTGTTGCTTTTTTAAATTCAACGTCTATAGGGAAAACCTGGAATTCGTGTTGAATTTAAAAATTGTATATGGTGTATGTGTTTTATTTCATATGCACATAAATATATCAGATTCACATGTTGACTCTTTATTCCTCTTTTTGATCACGTGTCTCTAGTTATTGTTTCTTGTTCCTTTTTTTTTAAATTGTAATCTCTTGATGGAGGAAGTAGTTAATCAGAAAAAAGACTCAGTAATTACAAATAGATGGATAAGTGATAACCTGGCATACGTTCACATTTGGTCTGAAGTCAAGTTGACCGCTATCGAAATTCTGCGAAAGGCCAATTCCAGGGATATCTCGAGAATAAAATTTATTTCATCCAAAGGTGAATTAACCCCTTCTTTAGTCCAATTAGTATCCCATTTAAATTCATCCAGCCACGTCATTATTGGCATAATCAATCATTCATAGTGATAAACAGTCATGTGGTCCCCCCCCCCCCGACCCCCCACAAAAGGCACTCTCTAGCTCTGCCAGAACCACCGGGCCATCAATTTGATCCGACACGCACACGAGATAAATGTAAAAGATCGTTTTGAACCGACTAGCACCTCAAGCAGAAGAATTCAGTTGCCGGGGAACAAGCAGGCGTCGTAAAAGCAGAAGCACCACAGAAGTTATGAACTTTACAAAAAATTAATACTTCAGATCATTTTAATGCTTCTAGCCGTTTTTTGTTCTGTGACAATTTTTCTATATATCACCAAGTGACAAAGACGAATGTAGAGGATTATCAATTGTCAAAATAAGCTACCTCTGATCGTTTAGGAGATTTAACTTTCTTTGGTTCGTTGTTTCGGGTGGTGGGGGGGGGGGGGGGAGGGGGGAGGGAAGGAGGAGGAGGAGGCAGAGGACCGAAGATACGAATTAATATCAAACAGGACTTTTTTTTATTATCTTAATTTTCCAGCTTCTTTTTTTCACAGAGTAGCTGCTTCTTTTCGTTCATTTTTTTCATTTATTTTTTTTTTTCTCCCGGACTAAAACCCTAATGGTTCAAATAAACAAGTAGTCAGTAGTGTAGGCGTAGACTCATCCCATTAATCTTAATAACCTATTACAAAGACCATAACAGTACCCTGATACCTAAAGCATATTATGACCCACTCCCCCCGCTCCCTCCCCTTTCCCTTCACCTTTGCACACAGGCTCCCTGAGGCTGGGGCAGGCATGAAAACCAGCTGGGGTTCTATCCAAGAATCCAATGCTTTTCCCAGAGCTGTCGACTTCTCTGAAGGAAATCCTTTGCGCTTGCACAATTATCACCTGAACTTAGACACTCCGGCTGGCCTTGTGCACCATCCTCTGTAAGTCCTGAGCTCTTTCCCTTGTCTTCTACATTCATTATAGATTTATTAGCCCTATACATACCTGGTCTTTCACACGTAGAACTTAATCCTAAAGGGTGTGGCGGGTATGAAATTTAAATGGATTGGCTTCAACACAATGAAAAGTTGGAAAATCATATGTATTTCAAACGGAAAAAATATATATATTACAGGCCAGTAATAAAAACAACGTATAGCCCTTGCAAAGAAGGTCATTATTAACCATTGAAATCCAGTATTTATCTCAAAATAATAGCGTTCTGCCTTAAATTCTTTGATGAGCTGCCGAGGGTCAAAAACTCCTAATGAATCTTTGAAATCAAATCGTTACAAAAAGCTGTTGTCACTTTTCTTTTGAAATCAAAACGTTCCACAATAAATTGACATTTCGAGTACTTTCCCGTGAAATTGATCACTTTCTCCACGTATTCTAAATTCAGTGAGGAATAAATTTGGTCAGAACAGCTTTTAAGACACTCGTTAAACAACCTTCTCTTTTGCTCTCCATTTTACTTCTAGATTCTATTCCTGCCGACAGGCAGTAAAGAAAATACTGCCATTGGCAGAGAACAGTGTCTTTGAGGGAATGAATGTCTTCATGTGTGTTTTTGCTAAATTCTAAAAATGTCAGCTGCGTAATGCGAAGTACAGAGGACGCATATCCGATACCATTTTGGGGAGGGCAAAAGTTGTTCATGTGTTCATGGTCTACCTACACTCACATCTCTGACAAGCTACTTTTTCGTTCACAACAGTTTGTCCCATGTAAAGAACAAGGGGTGACATCTTCCCAGACAGGTGCAAACAGTTTTACATTCATCTTAATTTAAGTTCTAAAGATTCCGTAAATCTGATTTTCTGCTGGAGGTGTATTGATTAATCACAGTTATTTAAAATAATATTTCCAAAATCTTTACATGTGCAGTTTTTTGCTAATACAGAATATCCTAGTAGATGTTAACTTTTTATGTGATGAAATAAGTTTGGAAAGGCGGAAATAGGCGTTTCATACAGCGAAGAAAAAATGTGTTCAACACCAGAGCGGTTTTGCAAGAAAGAAGAGCAAAAACAAAAACAAGAAGCCACTGCTTCAAAATTACTGCCTAGGATTTCTACGTAAAAACAGGAAACCCGGTTAATCCATTGCTATTTGGACATTCAGATGTGTTTATCTATCTTGCCCAGAGTCTTCCTCTGGTTGTTACCAGAAGCAGACATGCGTTTAATACTGAGAGCGATTGTCAAAATGCATATTAACCAACTTTTCCTGCTCACATTGATTAATAATGTTTTCCTGAACCTCCCAAATCCACTCAAAAACAAACAAACAAAATCAGAGTATTCTCGCCCATTAAAAACAGGAATCTAAATCTAACTTCTCTTCAAGGTCTGTTTAGCTATCACAGAGGACAAAAGAAAAGAAAAAGATGTGGGCATGAACACCCTCACAGACACAAACCTAAAGCAGCATTTGTGCCGCACACGAGAGTGTTTTTGTGGTGAGCTGCGCACCTAATGCACATGAAAGCAATTTACCCAACACCCTGCTTAAAACATTCGGCTTTAAACATTATGTGTTTTATCAATAATTCACCCTCCCTACCCCCAAACCATGTAATTTTTAGCAAGCAAATATGACTGAGTAGCCGAGAATGTTACACAGTTTTTTTGTGTTTTTTTTTAAATGATCACGTAACACAATTCACATAACACTATTGTGTTCTGTATATATTGTGTTATGTTATTTTTAGACCACGGTTGTGGACAGCTGAGATAACCACCACTACAAGAGGTTGAAAAGCTTATAAAAACCAGTTATTTTTTTCAGATCAGCATGGATTCTTCATGTAGAACTGGTGAGTTTATGTCTCCTCTGAAGTCCACAGCTAGATGACTTTGAAGATCAACATTAAATTAGTTCTCAATGTTCAAAACACCAGTTTGAGAAGATTCCCTGGGTATTATAGTGGCTCTTTGTTCTATGCCAGTGCCATTGCCCTTTGTCATCCTTTGCTGACGAAACACTTATTAATCAAGTTTGACGTTTTTGTTTGTCTTGTAATTTTTAATCAATGTAGTCCTCGGTAAACTGAATAACTGTTCTTTGCATGATTGAAAAATTGTCATAAAATGTGAATGACTATGGATTATATAGCGAAACCCGTGTTACGGTTTTTAGTCAACAAATGTTAAAACAATAGGACGTCAGCTAATGGATGGCATATTGAGAGACATGGGGAAGACACGCTTGCTACAACTGATAGGTTTGCTAGTCACGCAGTAACTATGTAAGCCGTTTCTTAACTGCCACCGCTGGCTGGTGATTTGAATATTTGAAACCGAAAGAAAAATGAAAAAAAAAAAAAATGAAATCTCCAGTAACTAATTAGGCTCTGCTTTTCTTTGAATCACGCTTTCTATTTCGTTACACTAACAACTTCAAGCAGTAATTAGCAAAAAAAAAAAAAAAACATAAAAAAAGGGGGGGGGGCATTGGCGAGCAATTGCCTGTTGCTGTTAATGTTCTTGTTGTTGTCAGGTTTCAGTTGGATGTATGGCTGCTGTTACTGTTGTTGTTGTTTTACTTTCATTTTTTTTTTTTAATTATGTCGTTCAGAGAATGGAAAGTGAGCGTTGATTCATTGCATTATCTGCAACATTATGTCAACGTTCATAGAGTCGCAGGGTTAATCTATGATTAACATTAATACTTTTCTATGTCCCCACATATACTGCGGGACTTTAAAAACGCAATACTTGAAAATGGTTCTATACATCAACAACCATTAAAGTTAAAGTCCGTCAGTAGAATCATTTTCAAGTGTTGCGTTTTTAAAGTCCCTCAGTATATATTGATGGGTGTATATAAAAACAGCAACAATTAAGGTGAAATATTTTACACTCGCATTTTTTTTTTCTTTTGCACTCGTATGCCTTTTTTTTTTTTTTTCCCCCTCAATGGCTTTAGATCTAGGCAATAATGAAAAAAAAGTCATATCCGATTAATCTAAGTCATTGGTTAGATCTGACCATCAATTGTCAGCCTCTGTCTTAGACATTCGTTTAGCCAGAAGTTCATTATCTGTAAATTTACACGGCCTCTCTCCCTCAGATCAATCTGGTCCGTTTCCAGGTAACAACATGTTCTGAATAATCTCTTTAGTCAGTCTGTAGATAAACGTCGTACTGATAGTCTTTGTTGTATCTGTCACGTACCTTTCCTGTTAAATAACATAAATCCGATTACCCGTTAAGTACACTTGGGCAGCAATGCTGATTTCCCCATTATGAACTGTCAAGAAAACAAAATGCAGTCTTTGATGGCGTCTATTTGTGGCTTTTACCTTGATCCTGTGATTTGTTCAGTATGTTTTGCGATTCTTTTCCTTTTTCTTCTACCATTATTTCCCTACTGCTACCAGTACCACAGCAGCTACCCCTACTTTTCCTTGTTCTTTATCTTCCTCTTTTCTCTTTCATCTTTGTTTTCTTTCTCTTTTTTACCTCTTCTTCTTTCTTTCCTTCTTCCGTGACTTTTCCGTCCTTTCCTTCGTCTTTTTTTTTTTCTTCATCTTCTTTTTTCCTCTCTTGTTTGTCGTTTTCTCTTATCTCTTGTCTGTTCGCATGAAAAAAAAAATCTTATAATTCTGCATATCAAAGTTTCGTTCAAAAGCTTTTCACTCATGTTGTATTTTCCTTTCTTTACAATTTCTTCCTTCCTCTTTCTGCTTCATCTCCCAATAATTAATTTTTTTTTTCTTTTTCTTCGGCACTTGTTTAGAGCATGCGTCAAACTTTACACATTAACAGTCTCTTAGAAGGTTTAGTATAACTTCGCTGTTGCAGTAATGAGAAAGTCAAAATTATTCCTAATACTCGAAATCCTTTCTGTTTTGCTCTTTTGCTGAAAGAAAAAGAAACAAAAGAAGATAGGGTTCACTATATTCTCAATGTCTTTCATCACACATTTTCTGCTATTGAACTATATGGAAAAACAACAACAACTGACGTGATCATTGTGTTATATACCTGGCACAGATTTTTCTCAAATCCGATTTCGGGTTGATGTATAAGCTCATATGACCATTACTTTAACAGAGTAACTGAACAAACACTGAGACCCATTACAATAATTTTATTGTTGATCCTCATATCCTTCATATCCCCCTCCCCACTCCTCACCACTACACACACACATCACCTACACCGTTCCCCTTTCCCCACCTGTTCACCCCATCCCTAAAGAGAAGTAAACCTATCAGAACACTGAGTGATGTCTAAGAACATCTCGAAAAACAAATGTGTTAAGTAAGGGTGACCATAGGGTGAGATTAACAGGTTATATTTTCCCCTATTTTTACCAACCTTATGCATCACGCCCCTTTATTCCCACCTACTGTCTCTCATCAGACCGAAAACAGTGGCCAGGCCTTATACATAAACTTAATTATTAAATCGTTTCAGTAAATGCAAAGTAATACATTGTTTCCTCGAATCCAGCCAGCTTCATCGTTTTCTGGACAGTTTACTGACCAATCTGTTTTCAAAGAAAGCTGAAGATAGGAATAACGGTGCAAGACAAATCTCGAAAAGCACATTGAATGCATTAGCTCTTTGGGGAACTGAAAATTAGATATTAAATTTAATTTTCAATATGTTTGCTGACCGAATGAATAGTTCAAAGCTTCAGGGAAAAAAAGCGGAATTAATTTGAGTAAAGATATGTTTTATCCTAGTTTAATTTTGCAACTGTCAGATCTCGATTTTTATTCTTATGGTATATTGTCTTTGGAAGTATCTACTGTTTGCACTTTTTTTCTCTCTTCAAATCCGGCCTTAAGTGCATGAGATCATTAACATTCCCACTTTGAAGACAGGAGCCTAGATAATAAAATCATTTACAATCTGGCCAATGTATATTCGGTCTACAGCACAGAAATACTTGTCTGAAAACCTGGTGGTTATCAGTTAATGAGATAAGCTGTATTGCCGTAAATTCTCAATATTTTAATAATTGAAAAAAAAAAAAAGTACAGAAAGAAAGTAAAGAAAAGTACCATCTCTTGACCCCCAAGAGGGGAAACTGGCTTGGCCATTTCAGACCGCGTCGCCGCAGTGCAGCGCCACTGTACTTCCCCCGATATACATTAGGAACCCGTTTTACAGAAGGGTGGGCTGAGGAAAATTTGTGTGTTAGCTATTTCCCAAGGTAACAACATGCAAGGGTTGCGATTCGAACCACCGACCTCTGCTTCCAAAGTCCGCAGCACAGACACTGAGCTAACACGGCTTAAAGTAGTACAGTATCAGATGTGGTTGGCCAGTCTGAGTTTATAACCGGCATCGTTTAGAGTCAGTTTAGTGTGGCATTTTCCATAGAATGGGATTGTGTATTTTGTGTTGGGGAGGGAATCGAAAGGGAAGAAAGGGGCGGGGGGCTGGGCTCTATTTCAGTGATTGCAACATAGTGAGCCAAATATGTAGATATATGAATAACTGTCGGAATCAACTGCTGAAGGACTTAATGAATTTGTGAAAGATTGAAGGAGTGAGTGAGTGATTGAATTAAGTGAGTTAGTGAATGAAGATACCAATGAATGAATAAGTAAAGAGATTTCCAATAAATCAGTTAATCAGTTAGTCGGTCAATCAATCAATCAGTCGACCAAACACTCAATCAATCAATTAACCAATCATTCAAACAGTCAATCAATCGATTTGTCAGTCTGCCTTTTTATTTACTCGCTCAGTCAAAAAATAATGTCTCAGTTATTAAATGCACGAATTGGCAGATACACGAAAAAAAGATTGGATTCAAGACCAAATCGATGTGAAAAAGGAGTTGTCTATCAGTGAGGGACATCTGTCAGTCTAAGAGATCCTTCTTATCACGAGACAGCGGTGCTGTCACAAGCCAAGCAGTGTGACTGACACTGCCATCGTGCCATCTTACACAATGCGTGCTAGAGGCTTGGGGACAAAGATCACCTGGGCCTCAAATAGGGAACGAAAACTGTCGCCTTGTCTCCTGTGCAAGGTAAGACGGAAAAATGATAATGCGCTTTGGAGGAGCGTTACGTCAGCTTTTCTTGTTTATTTCTGCTTTATTTTGCTGTTACATGTATAACAGACAGCGAACATTATCAGGGTGTTTTTGGTTAAGTAGACACTGCTCCTCTCTCCCCAGTTTCTCGTTTACTTTTTGTTTTTCTCTCTTCCTTACCTACGTTCCAGAAAAAAAAAAAACACTAGTAGCCGAAACAGAGAATAAAAGTATATTCTCTGCAATAAGGCCTCTTTCACTCACTGACTCACTGACTCACTGACTCACTGACTCACTGACTCACTCACTCACTGACTCACTCACTCACTCACTCACTCACCCACCTACCCACTCACTCACTCACTCACTCACTCACTCACTCACTCACTCACTCACTCACAAACACACTAACACCACACACACTCACTGACTCTTACACGCACTCTCTCGATCAATAGTAACAGCCCAATGAACCAACAGCTGGCACTATCTCTAGCAAGAAAAGTCTAACTACAAATAAACTTCACATACCAAATCCCAACTTCCCCAATGGAATTCAAACACCGATAAAATCTTTCACATCTCAGGCAGAATTCCTCTCAAATCTGAGAGCAAATAACAAAATGTGCGGAAAAGGGCAATAAAAGGCTGGCCACAGCTAAAGAATTGCATGGGTTCCTTCGAGTGCCAGGAGGAAATTAATATGAGAAATTTATAAATTATAGATAAACATGGAGGGAAACAAAACCCATGTTAGATATTTTGATTGTCCAACACAACTGCCGCAAGTGTAAAAATTTTGGATACTAAGGATTATGCGGAGTTAGTGAGTGAGTAAATGAGTGAGTGAGTGAGTGAGTGAGGGAGTCAGTCGGTGAGTCAGTGAGTGAGTGAGTGAGTGAGTGAGTGAGTGAGTGAGTGAGTCAGTCAGTGAGTGAGTGAGTGAGTGAGTGAGTCAGTCAGTCAGTCAGTCAGTCAGTCAGTGAGTGAGTGAGTCAGTCAGTCAGTCAGTCAGTCAGCAGTCAGTCAGTCAGTGTGAGTGAGCGAGTGAGCAAGTGAGTGAGCGAGTGAGCGAGTGAGTAAGTGAGTCAGTAAGTGAGTGAATAAATAAATAGGCCTAACTGACTGAGTGAGTGAATAATATTCTGTCTTTCTAATAGTATCATGGTTAGGAGAGTGGAGCAAGGGTCGCTGGCTTTCAACACTGCTCCCGAGTTATTCAGTCATCACAGCTGACATGAGTTTATAAGAGTTAAGCGTTGGATTAAATGGGGGTCGGGTGAGAAGGGGAGGAGAGAGAAAATATAAGAGATATCCTGTGATAAACATGTTTGATAGAGAGTTACTATTTTGTCCTTGAGAAGGATTGGATAGGACGGAAGCTGAGGGTGGAAGGGCCATTCTTGAGGATAGTGGTGAAATTTTAATGACTTTTGAGAAGGGTGGGGAAGAATGTGCAAGACGATGTAATATAGATAGATACTAAAGAGAACATCTATTTTCCTCCTGAAAGAGTGCCTGTATATATATATGGGGGAGGGGGCGGGGGTGAGGAAGAGTAAAAAGAGATGGGCTGCACTTGGAGAAGGTCAATTCTGGCCAAAGGCATGGATCAGTTAGTAAAGCCCTCCATCTACCGGGAGTAAATGTATAAGTACACTGTAAAAAGTTTTCATGTAAAAAAATATGGCCCCCGAAATGCCAACGGTATGCCTTCAAATTACAGCAAAATATTGCTGTAAAATACCTTTTAGACTATGGTGTTAAAAAATTCGACAAAGACTTGGTACCAAAAAGGGCAAAATGTGTGCGTAAAATTACACCCCCAAAAATATTGCAGTAAATTTTATTTGTATACGATCGTCAGTTCAAAACAAATAGCTCTATATTTACTGGGAATTTTTTACAGTGTACCTGCCCATGTGATTAACGGCGGTGGGGAGGAACGCCAACCTTCTCCCGCCACACTTCCTAGGAGTTAAGTTTTTTTTTTTTTTTTATTTGTTATTTATTTATTTGTAAATCTATTATTATTATTGCTACTATTTCTTCTCTTCTAAATAATATTTTTTATTATTATTATTATCATCATTATTGTTCTTGACATAAATCCCTAAGCACTTACCTAGCTAAAGGCGGACCTACCACAAAGAAAACGTAGGGAAGGAAATGACCCGACCTAACAATCAGCCGAGATATCTAGCTCCCTTTGGGTGACTGAAAGGCTTTGTAATAAAAAAGACAGAGGACAGAAGAAACAAGAAAGAAGGGAAGGGGGAAAAAGATAATCATGACTAACACCCAATGTAGATATCGCTTTTTATCTCCCTGAGAGAGACTGGATAGGGCGGGATATGAAGCGGGGGAGAGGGGGGGGGGGATACCGGCAACAGGCCTGATCGGGCGTGGGGAGGGGGGGGTTCTTTGGGAGGAAAAGAGATGGGCTAAAAGGGGGGAAAGGCGGATAATGATATGACATAAATACGATCTATAGATCCAGGGCGTCTCTCGCTTTCAATGCTGTCAAGTTCTATGTCCGCTCATTTGTCAGACTGGGGCATCAGACCGTTTATGGCTGTTGTCTTGTCTGCCTCCCTATCTACCCCTGGCCCTTCCCCCTTCCATCCACCCCCCAACATACACTTAGTGCCACCCCTCCCACCCCGCCTCCCCCAATCCTCCCCTTCTTGTTCAAGCTCTAGCCGTTCACTGTCACAGACACATCCACACACAAACACATATACGCACACATACAAGCACGTTCATGCACAGACAGTCGTGGTCTCCCTTCATTTTTTTTCTTTCCTATTTCTTTCTCCACTCCTTCCTCTTTTCACCTCCACCTCCACCTCCCTCCTCCCCATCCCTTCCCCTTCTATATGTCTATCCACTACAATATTCTATATGGATAGACACACACGAAAACTTAATATATATTCTTTTGTCTTTTTTTTCTGTCCAGTCTTCATGCTCTATCCTTCCATGATCACACGCTTGATCACTCACACACACACAGACACGGACACCACACACACACACACACACAGACATACACTCTCATGCTCATACACATACACAATCACATTCATAAATACATGTACAGACACGCCCCCCGCGGGTGCCGGGGGTCTATAAGTAGGTTCCCTCCTCCTACCCGCAGGTGGTGTATGCCTGCTATCGGTGGGGTGTCACCCATCGAGTGCCATCCTCGACATTCCACGGGAGACATCTCTTCTCTCTCTCTCTCTCTCTCTCCTTGCTCCTGTCTTTTGCCTTCTTGGCGTGTAAAAAGTATCTTACCGTGTTTGACACAATATAGCCGTAATCGTACTGATGTGTCGTTAAACTCCAAACAAACAAACAACAAATAAACACACACTCATACACATACAATATCACATACATAAATACACGTGCACATACAAATCCGTACTGTATCATGCATGTAGGCTTTCGAGTCTTAAGCAGGATGACCTTGGCTTTAAATTTTGGTGAGAAGAATTTTACACGTCTACTCAAATATCGGCGTCTCTACTTACTTTTCATCCAGTTTTCACTTACCAAGGGTTCTTTAACGTAATGTTATCCGAACGTTGGCTTTCCTAAGGCTAGCAGATTCTAAGCTTTTTCATCTCCCAATAGGATTCGAATTTCGAACCAACAGTGTAAGTATTTTAGAGAGAGACATACGCCTAACCTTTTAGCCATGGCGACATGGATCTACATTATAGGTTCATACATACTTGTACACATACGAACACAGACAAGAGTCAGAGCAACAGCCTCACATCCATTGCTTCTGTCTACTCATTTTCCATACATTTTAAAATCCGTGTTCAATGTTCATTTACTTTTTGTGGTGCTTGGGGGGTAAGGGGGGGGGGAGGGAGGAAGTGATCACAGGACACCGAAAGGGAGGGGAGAGGGACAGCCTTGTAAATAGTACGATACATTAAACTATATTTTCTTCATTTCTTCACAAATATTTTAATTTCACCAGCTGCCCTCCCCCGCTGGGACCCGGGATTTATAAGTAGGTTCTCTACTCCAACCTTCAGGCGGTGTAAGCCCGCCCTCGTTGGAGTGTCTCCCATGGAGTGACATTCCAGGGGAGACATCTCTTCTCTCTCTCTTTGCCCTCTTCTTGCTCCTGTCTTCTGTTTGACACAATATATAGCCGTAATCGTGCTGATGTGTCCTTAAACTCCAACAAACAAACATTACCAGCTGCCGCTTTAGCACAGCTAGATTCAACAAACCTGCCCATTTGAAGAGGGAACTCTCTTACTACATGTACCACTAACGCCGATCTTCTCCTTTACCTTGCGACATCACACATCATAATTATATCTTGCTGCTGTTGTTGTGTTTGCTACATCGGTCTGCAGGTGGAAACAGAAAACCTGCCTATATACCCCGGGCTCCCGCGGGGGGGGGGGGGGGGCACAATTCTCTCTTTTCCGAAATCTGAAACATTTTCAAATTTTCTGATGGTTTGCCCAGTTCTTTTCTTTTCAAAAACCACGCTCGCATAAGAGTTTTATTGTTGGTGCTGTTTTTGTTCTTGTTTTCGGTGTTTTCATGTCTCAAAATCCAAAATAATTCCGTTCCCGTGACAGTATAAAACTTCATCATGTTTTTTTTTTTTTTCTTTTTAACTAGTTTATTTTTTCCATTATTTGCGGCGAGTGAAATTTAAATAAGTATGTTAAACTTTCATTTGTTTGTTTACATAACCGTCTCTAGGAAACCCCCAATCCCTCCCCTAACCAACTTACAGTCATTTTGTTTAAGAATATAATAGTAATAGAGAATGACAGTATGTATGTGCTGACTCGGGAAAACACAGTCAAATTACTGTGGCAGTGTGTACTACATGTACTGACTTTTCAGTAAGTGCCTCACTCCGCAGTTTGTGACTTGTTGTTATTGTTGAAGTTAGACTTTTCCAGCACTCTGAACAAATACCATCTTTACTCAATTTTGACCAAGACATAGTTAAATTTATACTGAAAGACTTTAAAAAAGGCAACACTTGAAAATGAGTCGACTGACGGATTTCAACAACTCAACACTTGATATTATTTTCAAGTGTTGCGTTTTTAAAGTCCGTCATCAGACTCACTTTCAGGTGTTGCGTTTTTGAAGTCCATCGAAACGCTTATTTGATACCAAAAACTTAAAGATTTATAACATGTGATTCCTTTTCTTACTTCCCATACATATCTATACTATAAATCTGCAACAGAAGCTATAAAAGGCTTATGAACGAAAACTGCTGATTGTATCCAAAGGAGATTTGGCACAGAACATTGTTGTATAAAGATCTGCGTAACAACTTACATAAAACTGAAAAAATAGCTTACTATGTTTGACATTGTTCTAGAAAGGTGATAGTAATTGAATAGTAAATTCGCCAAAGTGTTTGATCCGGACTGTATGCTCGATAGAATGGGGCAGTCAAAATACCAAACACGTTTCATTTGAGTAACGTTCAATTTATTCATCCAAAATACCAGCATCAAGCTGCGCACGCTTGCCATATATGTACTTTTAGGTCGAAGGGCAGAATTTGTTTGACCTTTATTTAAAAAATCTTCCAGGAAGGCCGGGAATTCTTTACTAGTTACACCATAAGATTTTTTTGTGAAGTAATTTTAGCCTAGTGGCAAATGAGCAAAAGAGACAATGCAGAAAATAGAAAGATAAAAATCAGACCAACATAATATTCTGCTCTTCACTTGCAGATACTGCAATTAGGTATTTCGAAGTCCCTCACATGACACATGCTGGTTGGTGTCCGCAATAGATTTATTCCGACTAACTGAATGGCTGGAAATCCCCGTCTAACTTTAGTAGGGACGTACAAATATACTAAACTGTTCACTACGACTGACATAGAAAAACATAATTATACAATGCACGGGATTGGTGACAGACACTCTTGTTCTCGGATCTCGTGGTGGAGCGGTAACAAACATCAGTGAGTGTTCTATTTTTAGGAGAGGGGTACAAACACTGTGGCTGGGAATTCCAGGTTTTTGCTTAGTTGAATATGAACTATTGCAGGCTGACACTGTTGTGGTAGTATGGGTAGCAACCACCTATGAAGGAACGAATAATATTCAAAATGCAATTAAGTTCACTACAATTACAAGCTGGTTGGTGTACGTATTTTGTGCATGAGGGGCAATTCTTGAGGAACGATGATTATTCGGGGGACGCAGAGGCTCTGTGGTATAGCATCAGCTCACGGAGAAAACAGGCCGGGATCGGCTCGAGGGTCTTGCATCCGGGGATTGAAGGACACGAAGATCGTAAACCCGCATTTTTTCAGTAACTCAACGGTCTCCTGGCCTCCTGTGGGTAGGGAAGCCCGACGTCTAGGCTTCTCGGATAAGGACAAATATATTTCGCAGGTTCCGCGTGTACGTTAAGCACGTTAAAGAACCCTTGGCAGTTGAAAATCGATTGAAGAGTAGGTTGAGTGCCGCTGTCCGGTCAAAATTTCCAAATTCCAAATTTTCTATCGACAAAAATTTCTCAGCAAAAACTGACAATTTCTAAAAAGCCGAGATAATCCTACTTTCTAAAGAATGAAAGGCTTGAAAAAAACAAACAATGATTATTCAGTCATGCAAACGACATATAAAACAAACTCATAATATCTTAGCGACGCTAGGCCGAGATAATCCCCTTCTTCTAAATGAGGATTGAAAGGCCCAAGAAAAAACTAATACTTAGCGACGCTTTCTGGGTTTATGTGACAGTTTTTGAAACACGCTATAAATCACGCTCATCGAGCATAGCCAGATCCACTCACGAAAGGCACTCGTCGTCTGTCCATGGGTTTCGATGAAGACTGCGATATGAAGTCAAACTTGACAGGAACGTTGATGTGAAAGGAGGTCTGTTTTGTCCTGCGGTATCTGCCACATCCGCACCGAAATTCGGTCTGAGTTGGAGGGTCATGACTGGTGGCATGAAACCTTTCATATGATTCTTGCCTCTTTCTCTCCACTGTGGCCTTAGCTCATCAGCTGATTGTTCCGCACCACTCTGTACGGGTTTTAGCAGTTCGCTCCCAGGTCGTAACATCTAAATTGCGGTTTTTCATGTGAGGCTAGAGCACTTGAGAAACGGCGCTCCTAAACACCTCTTTCCCCTTTTCCACCTCGAAGTTCTCCATAGAAAACTTTCTTTGGTAGGAGGGTGACTGACATTCTTATCACGTGGCCTGACCATCTGAGCTGTGAGGCTGTTATGATCGCCTCTGCACTCTCAGCGTCTGCACTTCTAAGGATTCACGAAAGGCACAGCAGGAACAGGAAATTTCGAAAGGACACCAGTTCATTGCCGCGGTGGTAGTAGTTGACAAATGTTTTCTGGCGGCCCTCAGAAAATTGTACCGGACAAGCAACTCAATGTATTGACCAGGTCAGGTCACGGTACTGGGTGAGGATTGTTCAGGGAGTAATTTAATACTCATTATATCACGTTTATTGATCATAGTAGTGTAATATACTGCCTATGCGTAACATGAGAGTCGTAACAGTTGTTTGTTAATATGTAGTATGTATGTGTGTGAGTGTAGCAAGGGAAACGATAGTTCGTGTGAGTGAGTGAATAAATGAGTGAGTGAGTGAGTGAGTGAGTGAGTGAGTGAGTGAGTGAGTGAGTGAGTGAGTGAGTGAGTGAGT
>JBCAUA010298679.1:0-19531 GCA_038406235.1 Peronia verruculata | reverse complement strand
TCTCTCTCTTTCTCTCTCTCTCTCTCTCTCTCTCTCTCTCTCTCTCTCTCTCTCTCTCTCTCTCTCTCTCTCTCTCCCTTTTTATTTTGATAAAATAGCCTTTCGACCTTAAGAAATTAGGATTAACTTGGCGTTACGTTTAACCATGTACACAGTTTGATGAAAAGAATTCATGCTGTTTTTGTTTGTTTGTTTTGTTTTTTATAACTTGCATAACGTATACACGGGGCCTCCGACATTGTTATATTCTTCCTTATCCGAGAAGGCAAGACGTCGGGCTTTCCTGCCCAAGAAGCCAGGAGGCCGTTTGAGTGACTAAGAAAAAGCAGGCAGGTTCTAATATTTCATGTTCGCCGGTAGAGTTCGAAGCCATGATGTTTTCGCCGAGGAACAGACACATTATCCCTCGGCCACTTTTTTTTTTATAAATCAGAGATGTGATACGTAATCTTATCACATTCACTATTTCATCAGTGATAACTGGCCACATATATCTGAGCATCTAGATTGTTCGAAGACATGATAAGTAGTGCAAATCTCAAGTTCCTGGCTATTGTTGTCCTTAATAAGAACTGAGTCCCATCTTCATGAAAGCCTATTTTAATTTTATCGTTGGGATCTAGATCGTGCAATGTATCTAATTAGCTACCACAGAAAAAGAGGTGAAGGGCGGGAATGGATGGGGTGTTGAGGAGGAATGAAAAAGAGACTGGATGCAACTGATATGACATTTAGCAGATTACACCCTGAAATTTCTTAACCCAAAAAGTATCAAGGAGCTAATCTGGTTGAACATAGACTCAAACTATATGTGCATGACATTAAATGATTTCTCGCATAAGCCTTTATCGTAGCTGTGACAAGAAAATTGTATATGATCCTTGAGGCCGAAATGCCACTGTTTCAAAAGTAACAAGATCGGATTCAAGATCTTCTGATGACCCTGAGGTTTCCGTTGACACTTATGGGGTTAAAAAGATACAATAAGTATATTTGATTGAAACAATTATTCCAAATGTCAAGGGGGGACGCAGTGGCTCAATGGGTATGGCGTCTGCTCATGGAGAAAACAGGCCGGGATCGACTCGTGGGTTCTGCATCGG
The DNA here is from genome assembly GCA_038406235.1 of Peronia verruculata. Taxonomy (NCBI): domain Eukaryota; kingdom Metazoa; phylum Mollusca; class Gastropoda; order Systellommatophora; family Onchidiidae; genus Peronia; species Peronia verruculata. The sequence goes on along the minus strand of JBCAUA010298679.1, from coordinate 18,428 downwards.
GGGATGACAGGACACGAAGATCGAAAACCCGCATTTACTTCAATGACTCAACGGTCCCCTGGCTTCCTGTGGGTAGGGAAGCCCGACGTCTAGCCCTCTCGGATAAGGGTGAATATATTTCGGAGGTCCCGTGTGTACGTTACGAACGTTAAAGAACCCTTGGCAGTTCAAAATCGATGGAGGAGTAGGCTGAGTGCCGCTATCCGGGCAAAATTTCCAAACTCTAACTTTCTACCCACAAAATTTCTCAACAGAAACTGGCGACTTCTAAAAGTCGAAATAATCCTACTTTCTTAGGATTGAAAGGCTAAAGAAAAGCAAACAAATTCGTCGTCTAAATGTCAAATTTTTCATCCCGAATCTAGTCCAAGTGCATTTTATATTAGCGATAAGACAATCTGCCCAAAAATCAATGAAAAATACGGAAGCCATACTTTCGAGCTAAATTATAAAAATAAAAGCGCTTTGAGTGTGTGTGTGTCTGTGTGTTTGTGTGTGTGTGTTGACACATTTTATTTCTAAACAAGCATGTTTCATGTAAAATATTATTGATTTTTTTTTCCCCAACATGAAACATTTTAGACTTATTCAATTGCGGTTCTTGCAATCAAATGTAGGTCAAACCATACTGCAACCAAAGGCTGCGTTTTTAGCTGCTTTGGCAATGACATAAAGCTATTAGCTTGAAAGAACATTGTTATGGCACAAGGCCTTCAAGTTGGGAAAAGAAAGAAAAAAGAACACAGAAAAAAAGAAAGGAAGAAACAAAGAGAGAAACGAGAAAGAAAAAGACAAGAAGGAAAAAAGTGGCACAATGTTTCGGGGAGGAAAAAAGAAAAAACGAAACAATACAATAAACACCAACATAGTTTCAGAGAGATGGAAAAAAAAAAAAAAAGTGGCACAAAAGCCTTCAGGGGGAGAAAAATATGTCACAAGGCTTTCATGCCAAAAAAAAATTGCTCAAGGCCTCTACATCAGAGAAAGGGTGGACCGATAGCACAAGGCCTTAAGATTCACACACACACACATTCACATGAGTGATATTCCACAAGGCATACAGTTTGGAAAACAGACAAACAAACAAACAAACAAACAAAAAGCAAAAACATGAAAAGTAGCACTTAAAACAAACAAAAATCGCAACAGCACAAGGCAATCAGGCTGGGTTAAAAGAAGAAGAAGAAAGAAAAAACTAGGCCTGCCCTAACTTGATGGAAAAGTGGCGGAGGCCGATTGATTTGCAGGCCTGGGATTCATTCCCGCGTGCCTAGAAACCCCAACATCCCTGATGGTGTTATGCTAAGGCCCAGCTTTCTGAATGTTGGAACTGGTTAGGCCGGGATGCTGTGGAATATGAAAGCCTTGGGTGGAAAACTAATGATAACACCGCACCGTGGCAGAGCATCTTTTCCAATGAAAACTTCATTTACGAGAAAAATCGAGCTCCAGTTCAGCAATCTTCTCTCTAAAACTGAAATCAAGTGCATGTTTTAGAAAATGAAATAACTCATTATAAGTTGCTTTTAAATCCTGTGGAAAGCTGTATTTGAATAGGACTAGGGAAATAATTAAACCAGGATGAAAAAAAGCCTTTTATCAAAGAATTTTGAAATGGCCCCAGCAGCGGTGGGTGGGGTCTTTATGGGTGGAGAGGGAAGGAGGAGCGAACGGGGGGGGGGGGGGGGGCAGGGGGTCTAGGAGCCTGGCGCATCTCGACAGCACCGGCGCGACAGCCATCGATAACGGCGCCTAGCCAGGCGTGTGTGGGAGAGAGGTAGGGTGGTGGTGGTGGTGGTCATGGGAGTTGAGGCCGGATGCTATGAAAATATTTTATGGCGAAGAGGAGGGAGCGATAATGGGACTCCGGACAGGCGAGGAGTGGGGGGGGGGGGGAGTGCACAAGGCCTAGTGAGGCCTAATTTTGTGTCAGCTGGTAATGTAGTATTGGGCCTGCTGCCTGCCTTGCCTCCCTGCAATGCAAACTGATGAACGCTGGGGAAGGAATGGGGGGGGGGGGGGTTCAAAGAGCCACAAATGCACATTCATGATTCACCCACCCGGCCCACTCCTGATTCCGCCCAGCTTTTCCTTCCTGCACTGGAGTTCCAAACGATTTCATCATTTAGATTCGATATTTTTTTTCCTCTCTCTCTCCCTCTATCACTCACTCTGCATCTCTACAGACGACAGACAAGTGTGGCTGATAAGCTCCACCCAATCACTGACCAGTTAACTGAGAGTTGTTGACACACCTATCCCGGCACACTGAACAATGAATGATTGTCTGTTCTGTTGCTCTGCGAAACTTCAAGCAATTTCCACGTTTTTTGCACAATGCCCGGCGATGTTTTCCTTTCCAAAGTTTCGCGAACGTTCCCTGCCTATTATGTCACATGTCATTTACTGCCTGTGCGGTTATTACAAGAGAAAGTAGGCTAGGCTAGACCTGTTTTGTCGTCTGCCAAGAAAGCGACATGACGTGATTTTCGCCTCCATTGTGAAGAGAGCTCTCCGCCGCCTGAGTCATTCCTCTCTCAATCGATCATTCATCGATCGCACTGCTCTCCCTTTGTGCTGCAGCGTCTGCTAGCGGGCGCGAGCCTACACAGCTACACGGCACAGGCGGCGCCGACGTACCCAGTCTCTCCAACTACACACCCACATACACAGATACACACGTGAAACTCGACTGACTGATGCATGCAACAGCGGCAAGGCACGATGTGAAAGTGTAAGAATAATTGAGACAGGCGACGAGCACAGTCTGTCGTTTAAGTAGAAACAAAAAACAAAAAGTAAATTGAATGAAAAGAGAAAAAAAAAAAAAAAGTCCGGAAAGAAAAACAGAAAGAAATGCGGAAGGAGAAAAATATAAAGAAATCTTTGAACTGACCTAAGGAAAAGACAGTGGGAAAGGGAGGTAGGGGGGGGGAGAGGGGAGCTGCAGTCGAAGTTGGCTGGGAGAGTGACTGAGTGAAATAATATTGCTACATGTTGCGTAAAAACGTGTGCAGGATGGGAAAACAAAAGAGGGAGGGGAAGTGTGCGCACGATAGAAGGCTTAACAGCAGAGGCAAATTATTGGGATGTCTGCTTGCTCGTCGCACTCCTTGTGAATTTGCAAGTGCAGGGCGCGTGCGAGCACACTCGGTGTTGTAAATTACCGGGTACAGTATCCATGCATGCAGTGGTGTGCAACGGAGCACAGTCATGTGTGGCCGAAATGCTTTCGTTTTTCGAGTGCAGAATGTAAACTAAAATTGTGCACTCGGAAATGTTTGCAAGACGGTATGAACTCATTATTTAAAAAGGGACAGTGATGAGGGAGAGGGGAAGGATTTGGGAGGGGGGGAGGGGTGATAATGAAATATTGAACCAGTACAATCTTTGAGCTCTCTCTCCTCAACCCTCCTGTCCATCCCCCTACCTAGCTGACAACTGCTAGTTGATGAATGAGTAGAGCACCCTTGCCCACCTACCTGGGTGCCGGCTGAACTTTGACCCTTACGATTACGCATCTATTACTCAGTGCCTGCCTGGCTCACTGCTGGGTGCGAACATTCTGGCCACGGTAGCAGCGCGCATGCTTTGCCACTGAGTGAGTTCTTTTCTATTCTTTTCCCAACCTCCGAAACCTGCAGGCTTTTGTTAGTTTGCGCACGTTAACTGCGGTTGCAGGATGTTTCTCAATTTAACGTTAGTTTTTTTTTTTTTTTGTTCATTACAAATGCGAACTTGTAATTATAGATGCATAGTATCTAAATTCAACTGCATATTGCATTTCCTTCCCCACCCATGTATTTTGTTTTATTTTATTTTATTTTTATTTCCGTTTCAGCTTATTAAACTAAAATTTTGCAAGAAAACCATGAACGTGTAGTTATATGAATATTACCCAGAGGTGTCAGACTTTTTTGCTATCAACAACTTCTTTGCTGGTCACAGATATGACACGGTGAAGAAAGAAGCTGAAACGCTTTCTGTGGCACCCCTGATTAAAGATTGTAAAGCTGTTTATCTTCGTCACAATGGGAGATCGTTGAGACCAGCCATTACTTTCCTTTGTTAGACACAAGAGGTGTCGATTAACTGGTGTAAAAAGAAAAAAAAAAATCGCATTAATTCTTGTCATTCGAAAGATTGTTAAAAAAAAAACTAACTAAAAAATTTTCTTTATATATTACGTATGAAGTGTCCCCCCCCCCCCTTATTGGGCTTGTTCAACGCTCCTTGTGTCTGACAAAGCGTATTTCTAACGATCTTCCATGATTAAGATGTGTAGTGAACAATTAGCGCTGATCACTGACGGTACAACGAACGAACAGTGAAGAACTAGAGCCGTATTCGGTACCTGTATTTATTTCGCTTTTCAACCTCCTGGTATTTATTTCCCTTTCAAGACTCCTTCGGGAGGTTATCTCATGACATATTCACAAAAAAAAAAAAGAAATCTGGGCATTCTGGTCAAAGCAAGAGTTAAGGCTCAGTGAGTGTCTTTCCAAAAGAAAAAACCACAACTACAGTAAACAAGAATTAGACAGCTCTCGAGAATCTGGAATCGCGTTAGGGATGGCTGAAACATGAACCCAGTGCCAGTTTTATAAACATATCGTGCAGCCCTTATTTAAAGTATTTTCTGGCGGTCCAAATACAGATTAACATAACATACATCACCCTTAAATCACTCAACGAGCACAATGACCAGTAAAGTTTTTTTTTTTTTTTTTCATTAGAAGGATAATCAATTGGTCATCTGCATTTTTCTTTTTTTTTTTTCTCAAGACATTTCCAATATTCCTTGTCAGAGAAACCAGCCATGCATTCTACGTACGTATGAGAATGTACGGCTGTAAAAAAAAAAAAATTCAACAACAGACACGTATCTCTGACAAATATAATGATCGTGCAAAGGTGATCCATTCAATTAGGTATTTTTTTCAAAATCACATGACCTAGGAAACATCGCTCACATGTGGCTTTGTTATTATGATGTGACAAGTTTGAGAGCTCATCATTCGTCCAGATATGTCTGCCATGCGCAGAGCAAGTAAACAAAGCCACATGTGAGCGATGTTCATTAGGTCATGTGATTTTGAAAAAAATACCTACTTGATTGATGAAATAGGTGGAATAGTGGCCAGGGGATAACACGGAGGAAGAAAAGTTAAAGGGGAAAAAGAAAATAGTGGATTTAGTCAGTTCAGAGAGGTCTTGGTGAACAAGGAAACTACAAGGTTCTCTGAAATGACAAAACAAAAAGTGCCCACAGAGTGAAAAACAAATCAGTTTGCTTATATTAGAACAACAATGGAAGCAACATCAACAAAAACAACAACACTGATCAAAGCTGCTGGAAATAGAAAAGTAGAAACAGAATAAAATAAAATAAAACAAGACAAAATAAAATGACATAATTTTTTATTTCAATTTTTAAAAAGTACATTTCATGTGCACATTAAGTCAGAAACAAACTTCACTTGGAGTATATGTTTTTTTGTTGTTGTTTTTTACTGTTATTGCACAGATAAAAACCTGATCCAGAGGTTGGACATGACTGATAAAACTTTGCTTGTGAAAAGAAATAGTGTAACACCCAATGATTACTTTCAGTTTTTAATGAAAACCACATGTTAAGCTCTCTTATCTGCCTGAATCTTCAAGATGAATCAAGAGTTAACTTCAACATGATAAAAACAAAAACTCGCAAACAATGGTTGACTTGTAAAAAAATAAGACTAAAATATCTGACATTGATAACCCACAACTGCATTGTTCTACAGATAAAACCCATTTGTGTTGGACTGCATATACAAAATATATGACAAATCTCAATTTACAAAAATGTAGGAGAATAACGCTATTGTTCAACAGTTTACCTCAACTGATATCTTTCCCTAGTTAAAAAATGTCAAACTTCCAATCTGAGTAGCAAAACCGGCTGCCATCCGTTCTTTGCTGGCCACTGATTGTTTTTTATTCTTTTACAATAAACACATTCCAACTTTCATGACTTACTGCAAGGATGGACATGATAGAAAAAAAATGGAGGGTGAAGGTTTCTGTTTCGAATGTAACCAAACTGACATCTTCTAACACATACAGACATCTTCAGAAATATCAGAATATCAGAGTGATTGCCCTTACTTAAAGCCTGTCTGGGGAGTTTCTCAGGTTACTCTAACATTTGCACCAATGAGGTAACAGTAGATTTAAAGGAAGTCAAAGGTCATTTTGTTGAAAACTGTTTGCCTCACTTAAATTGTTCTTTTATTAACATTCCAACACTGTCCAAATGACATGAATTATGTTTCAACTCTGCAAACTTCACAAGGCAAGATAAGACATTATAGGATAAACTTTATTTGTCCTTCAAAGAAAATTCCCTTTGTGTTTGATAGGACACAATATTTTTGTACGATACATTCATCCTGACATGTAGACAGAAATATCACCAATAGTACTAGAACTAGACCAGAGATGTCAGTCTGTCTAAAGTAGGAAAAGTTCCTGTCATATTATTTAGCAACATATAAAACTGAAGTACGTTATTGGTAAATAATACCGGATTTGGGGCCAACAGAGAAGTTAGTGACAGTCACAAAGTAGGAAATCCTGCTAAAGAAGGAAATTTGACATCCATCTTTAACAGATTCACAGAACACTGTCTGCTTCAGCTTTCCACAGTCTTTATTTATCTAGACAGAAAAAAGAAAGAGTTTGTCATAATAGTGGGAAGAACAGTTCCCAAAACAAGATTTGGGGGAAAAAAAATCATTTTTTTACCTAAAAGGTCGGTAAAATATGTGATAATATTTGGATTTAAACAGTCAGGAGTTTTCTTCATGAAAATCCACAAGCCGAGTACAGGAAAGTGCCAGCCATGATCTCCTGTTTAACTTATTGAAAGACAGATGGTATGCAAGTGGACATACATATAACCTAAAGTATAACATGAAACAGCTGTTTCACTGAGGCACATAGTAAGCATTATCCATTCATTACACCAGTCTTGGTTCCTTCTTTGTTCCCAGAAATTTCACAAACTCACATAAAGATTTTGATCACACACAAACACACACATATACTGACATACATACTACAAGATATGTAACAAGATCAATAACTGACTACAGGAAACAACAAACATTATCAATGCATGATATAACAGGTTACATAACAGGTCATGACTCTTCTCTTTTTTTCAAGTTCACAGGAAGATGTACATTTCCCCTGCTTTGGCTTTTCGTTAAGTTAACCTTTCATGGGAAGATGTATATTTATCACAATTGTTCTAAAGTTAAAGTTCTCAACAAAAACTATCTTCATTTGAATAAAAAATATTTGCTATAAAACATGTAACAAAAACAGGAATAAATTGCAGGGAATAGAATACTTCTTCACATGGTAAATAAGTCATACAATATAACCACAGGTCTTTCATTTTCTCAGGAGAAAGATATACACGCTGCTGGAAAGATTTTTAATTGTGACGGGGATGTAACATTAGCAACATCAGATTGCATGGACCAGAGTGTTTCCAATACATGAACAATGTGCAGGATATAACTGTATTTTCTCAGAATATTCCCAGCAAACAGTTTGAATTTGTGAATTTAATGCATGATATGCAAAACAGGTGAACAAGAAACTTGTACAGACTTCATGCAAACAAACTTTGTCGATATCAGCAGGCAGCAACTCTCTTTGGCAGCTCACGTACATGTATAGTAGTTTTTTATCAGATATTTAAGATTTCCACTCAGTTAAATTGCCAATATCAAATACTATAACAGATTACACACAATTCAATTTTAAATAAAGTAATAACAAAATTTAAAAAAAAAAAAAAAAAAAAACATAAAGCAAAAATGCCCTCCCATTGTCCCCTCGAACGTCGTGTATGTTTAAGTATTGCAGGAGCAAGTCCAAGTTTTATCCACATTTCTCCAGCATTACCCCACAGAAAACAGAGTTTGCCTAACTGTACACTAACTGGACATTAAAAGCCGATGGTGCTCCGCTCCACTCTGTTTGTTTTGCATACCTCTCTCAGCATTGTGGAACTCTTTTTCCAATCACAGACATTTTGTCAAATCAAACAAACTCAGTCACACATATTAAAATATTGTTGTAAGCGTAAAGGAAAACATACATCAGATAGTACTGAGCAGAATAAAGAGAACAATGCCTTACATTACACTTCATCTGGTTCAACATGAGTATGTCATGCAATGTCTATCTAAAGCAAAAATAACACTCAGAAGCCGAAGTCGATTATGCGCAACTATCTCTCAAAATACAGTACTCAATAAGATCAAAACACAAAAAGAAAATAAAACCAAAAAGAGAAACTCATATAAAACTAGCTCAAAAGCTTCCTTCTTCTCAACATTTGAAAATAGAAATAGTATGAAAACAGAGGTAAATATTCTCAACTCTGAGCCAAAGCTCAAACCCCATAATACAAATATAAATACCTATCGAACTTTGGTTTGCTGTATCTCAAAAGAAACATACACATAAACACATTCACTTATATTTCTCTCATTTGGCTTAAAAATGTTCTTGAATTACTAAAGCAGAAATGCAAAGACTGCCTTTGATACAAAAAAAAAAGCATCTGGGGAGTCTCTATTATTACAGCAATGCAAAAATGGCACTTGTTAGCAGTATATGTATTCTCTTGTTTGGAAAAGTATCACTTCTATTCATCATATCGTAAAAATTTAGAAGCTAATTTCCTTTCACTCTTGTCTTTTCACTTTTTCACTTCAAGTATTTTTCACACTGGCAGCTTTCATAGACAAGAGCAAAGATATCAACAAACTAGAGACAAAGGACTTCTTCAAAATAAAATATGGTAAGAAAAAATTGTCTGTGGCTAAACTGTATTGAAATGATCTGAAGTAAAGCTTTGGTTTTTGCACATGCATGAGGAACAATCTTCAGTGACAGTCAAAGAAAAACTGACCAAATATAACACACAAAATGGTAACAGGCTTGCAAAAAAACACAAGCAAAATGGCAACTTCTCTTCTTACAGGTGAAACTTATCAACAATTCAAACAAAAATACTGAGACATTATACTGTTTAGCGGGTCACATATCATATCGAAGTGGTAGCTTTTGTCGCTTTTGTTCAAAAGAACATGTCATACTGCAACTTGGCTACACAAAAAAAATATTTTTGGTTTTCAGCAGATTTTAAAAAATTACTTTTTTCTTTAATCCACCGACATACAAATGCTACATGGAAGTTGGACCTTCCTCAAATTGTACGAATAAATCAGATGGTTGATACAAGATTCTGCTTACAGGATCAATATTCATTAATATCAATGGTTATTTTAAATGATGATTACTATCATTTTCTGAGAATGTTTGATGTGACATTTGCTGGTGGACAAGAGTAAGTCAAGGGATTTGTTTATCTCACATAATCTTCATACAAGCAGTTCCACCCCTTTCACAGAACCTTGGATTAACTCTTAGCAAATAAATTCATTGTGGCACAAACAGACTACTGCACTAACTGACAACGTTGACCATTAATTCCTGACGCAGAAACAACTAGGACTGAGGAGGTTGATTTTCCCAAACATTTTAAAAAATAGGTATAGCTTCTAGCCACTTTTTAAAAAAAAAAAACACAGAGGTGAACTTTGTAAGTACTTAAATATATGCAACTTTTAACCATGAAATCATTTGAAACTGAGTATACATACATAAAAATAATATAAATAAAACAGCTTTTTGAAGTCAGAAAAAATAGAAGTAAATTGACAGGTATTACAACAGGTAGGCCTATGTATGGTAATTGACGGGAAATGTCTGTTTTCACAGACAGACAACTGCAGCACAAGACAAATTAATCATCACTCTATTTCTCAGCAAAAATATCAGAGAAAATTGTTTTAAAATATTATCAATTTACAATTCTAGCCTTTGAATATCACAAGCATAAAATTCTAGATAATAAAAACATAACAAATGCAACTTTTAGAGATTAAATATTAGAAGATGTAAGTTTTGGGCATTAAAATAGAACAGACATTTATCTTAAACATTGTCAGAGATACCTGTTTATGTGCCAAGACACTACAAAGTTATGTATTTCTTTATGTCTCAATATAGACTTTCTTCTCAGCTGACTTGTTACCTGGCAAAGGTACTTCATCATAGGTCAGTCTAATATACGGTGAATGCAGTGGAAGTTGCCAGTACTGATCATTGTAAAACAGATAAAAGGTGTCATGGAGGACAAACCATTCGAGATACTCCATCAAATGCTCAAGCACTGTTGCAAAACTTGTGGCTTTTTGGAAATACGAGTAAAACTTATAAATGTTACTTAACACTTCTGGTTGGTTGAATATATCTGTTGAATTGGCAACGTACATTGGTTTTTTGCTGTACAAAATAATTTTGGTATAGTTGAGGTGAATCGATTGGTTAAATACAGCTCCTTTCTCATACAAAGTGTTGAAGGCTCGCAGGACCCAAGACGCACAGTCAAATGGATTGAACCATACCTGTCCACCTGAAACACACCACAATAAGACTCGGTCAAATAAATGAAAATGCAAATATTAGCAAAACAAGCAATGATGAGTACTATGAAACTACTATGAAACTGGTCTTCTAGCCCTGAGGAATGTTGATATTAATTTTGCTAGTTGCAAAAAACAGTACATCCATAATAGTTTAGTTTTCAGGATTTGGTCGCAAACATGCAGGTTCCTCCCTGCTGAGATCAGTATGTACCTGAGAGACACAGTAAAATTTGTTTGGACATGGATCAAACTTAGCAAAAGTGTTGGCCATGATTTTGGAACAAACCTGACAAGCTTTCCCGCCGAAAGTTAGTCTACAACCAGGAAGTGAGGCAAAAATGCAACATTCATAGCCTCTTGAATAGGCAAGATAAAATATCAAATGCTTTTAACAATAGAATTTGGCTCAAGTCATTTGACACATCAAGCTGGGTAGGAATGGGCTGATCTATGCTTATGCCATTAGCCGGCACTGTCAATTTTGTCTTTAGGTTGTCAGTCTTACACTCCAGCATACTATCTGGGTCCAACTCAATGTCTAGACTCTTAGCACTTCACACCAGCAGGTCAACAAGGTCCTGCTTCAAGCAATTATCTCTCCCTCGTAAAAAATCTTATAACTCTGAACAAAATTTTATCTTCAAGTCCATGGTCATCAAGAAATACTATAAGTTCATAAACTACTGCCGGCAATCACATTCATCAACACAGTCACAATGAAGGCTAATCGCTATTGTTTACATGATTTTGCCTCGTTTCCGGAAAGACCCCGAAGTCACTAATGTCGCCCAGAAGTACGTCAGTCTCTTTCCCATGTAATTATTAACATTACCATTATTGTTTGGAGAGTATCTAGGTTCAGTTGGTTAAGAGTCTGTCATCACAGAGAAGAGTTTTTATCATAAATTTCCTACCCACAAGGTCAAGCCAAAAAGTGAAACAAACTTTTTGAGACGATAGAATTTCCCCAAATTTTGATGAACTCTATTAAAGCCAGTATTTAAAACTTGGATTATACCTTCTTTTCTTTGATGATTTATTTTTAATTTCTGTATATCTTCTAGACTAGTAGAGACAATCGAGGATAGACAACTTGAACATGCTAATCTTGAATTCTAGAAATGTGGAACAACATTATTGGCCCTGTTTCAGTTTCTTACGTTTTCTGTGAATTATTAACACGCCTTTCTCAAACTCTCAACACTGATTTCTCCAATGATTTCATCAACATCTACTGGATCTCAAAGCGGCAGAATGTCTGATTAGGTCGATGTTTTTGTCTGGGCTTGCTCGTCCCAGACTATGGATGGTAAGGGCAAGATGTGCAAGGGTAGTAAAGGTAGGTTATGTATAGTGTGGGTCTAAATTTGGGCCTCATTGAAGATGAACCATCAGGAGGGGGTGGTATGGTCACTAAGTGGGGTGGTGGGCTAGGCCACACAGGCTGTCTGTTTTGCAAGGTGTATCAATAGCCTACTTGACATGGCGGGGTGGTAACACACTGTCTGCAAGACAGATGGTGTCATGCAGATGAACTAAATGCTAAATCCTTGCATATCCTTAAAATCTGACCACAGTAGTGTCACCATGGTTATTTGCCCTTCTATTTCTTTGTATAAAAAAAGTCCACGATGGAAATCTCGAATTGTGAAACGCTTGAACATATTAATGGATTCTTGAGAAATTTGACTTTTCCGTGCTTGAAATAGTTTCAGTGAACTTACACTTCTAGGTGTACAAAATCTGTCCCACATGCAGTGATATACTGATAAATTAAATCACAAAATAAGTTAATCTTTTATGTTTGTTTTGTCCCTTAGACCAACCTGGCTCCTCCATCACAGTCCATGTTTCATAAAATGGATATGTGTTGTTGTCCTCCTCTACCCACTGAGCAAACTGGTTGAAAACATCACCTACAATCAGCAACAAAACATGTTGGTCAATTTTATCATACCAAATACCTGAAGGCTCTCAAAATGAAAGACTCTAAACAGTTGAACAACAGCCTCTCTGGAAATTCATTACATTATCTATGAACAGGAATTTTATAGCACACAATACTATTTAAACTTTTTCTGTCCTTAATATTGGTGATAATTACAACAACCCAAGACAAATTAAAATTAAAAAAAAACTAAAACAAGAATCAAAATGAAAATACTTTTTTACTTCTAAAGTGAAGCTATATTCTGTGGTCTATCTGAACTGTGTCAATTCTTCAGTTTCATTCCAAATAAATTTTTTTGACCTACATATCTCTTGCATCCAGGGCAAATGAGTCAAAAGTTGCATTGGGTGATTTTGAGATACAGCCATTTCTAATTATTTTCCCACTTTAAGTTTTACCAAATTTCTTTCTTTCTTTCTTTCTTTCTTTCTTTCTTTCTTTCTTTTTTCACAAAATGAAAATTTCACCTTTTCCAACTTAACAAAAAATAAAAATTTTGGTATAAATTTTGGTATCTCAGTCAGAAAATAGTTAAAAATGACAGTAACTCAAGATCACCTGGTGTGACTTCTGACTCATTTATCCTGGGGCAAGGACATATCATCTTGACACTGAACATACAGTTGATGTTCTATTATCCAACATTGGAATTTTAAAATCGTGAAGCAACAAACACTCTCACAATCCCAGAAAATCTACATAATAATAACTGCTAATTTACAATCATTAGTTTTCAGTCCATGGGCATATAGTATCGACCGGGGAAATTGGTGAAATTAAAAACTAATATCATTGTGAATAACATCCCAAGTTAAATAGCATCTCATCTGTGCAGGCCTAAAAATTCACCGCAGACTATATCTCTCGCTGACCATGATTTGTAAGTGATCTGTACAACAAAGGAGCAGAATGAGTAATGAGCATTACCTGTAATTTCACTGACTTTGACAAGGGTTCCGTTTTCCTTCCAGTGCTTTTCATCAATACCTGGATAAATGCAGGTCGCGCCCTGATTACACCACAACAGGTCATTCTCCTTCGGCTCGTGAGGGAATGTGCAGTTGAATAGTTGGAAAAGTTCATACCACTCCATGGTAAAGTTCAGTCCGGACTGGACATGGTGAAATCCTATTGCATCATGCATGATATTCTAGATAGGGGAACAGAAAGAATGATGAAAATGACTATTGCTATCAAATTTTAATGATAAGTGATACACGGAGCTTTAATTTATAATACAAGCAAAGGCACTAGCAGCAAGTCGGCAAAGCAATTCATTTTTAAAATTATTTACACATCCTCCATTTTCTCATTACCTGTCATCTATATTTTGTCTACATATATTTGTCTTTAAATCATGAACTATAACACTCATAAACATATTTTAACATGCATAAGAAATGGTTTCATCTCATCTCGAATATTTTTTAGGGTTAAAATGTTGGTATTTTGTAATGGTCATTCACACAGGAACAGTTCTTTAACCATTAAAGTTTTAGTGAGTAAATAAATATTATATTTATAGACAGAAACAAACATCAAAAGGGAAGATGCTGGCACACCAGAAGTGTAACACAACTTACGAAATGTTTGAGAAGATCGCCAAATTTGAATTCCCAGACAGGAGCCTTCATGGCGTAAACATAAAGAGTGTCATTAGGAGAGAGCTTTGGCATGAAATGAGGTTTCATCCCTGTTGGGCAGAAGGGCAAGACTCCAGCATGGCAATAGTTGCTGCTGATTGGCCGGTTGGCATACTGTCTGTGTATAACATTAAAATCACAATATATCAATAACAATATACATGTGTAGAAATCATTAAAATAATTTTAAAATAACAGATCTACTGTACATGTCTAATGATTGCAAACACCAAAAACATCCTTAAAATATATTAATCATTACCTATGTTATCTTTTATGCTGTCCTGATTTATAATGGGAGATCTGCCCCTTCCAAAAGAGGGACATGTAAGGGGAGATCATTTTGATCAGCCCTATTACTTCCCTTTGTCAGAAGCAAGAGATGATGAGCAAGCAATGTAAAGAGAAAAAAATTCCTTTACTCCTACTGATCACCAAAACATTATAAAAAATTGTCCAAATAAGAAGGAAACATTCTCTTTACATCAATTTTTTTTTTTTGAGTTTTTCATGATATATGTTTTATTTAAGCAAAGGATGCAAAAGAGATTTTTTTCTTCTTTCCATTGCTTGTTCAATCCCTCTTTTGTCTAGTAAAGGGAAGTAATATGACTGAGCACAACCATCTCCCATTCATAACGCTTTTTTTTTTTTTAAATTTGCCCCCAAAGAGAAAAAAAAAAAAGGTACCATACCAATGAGGAAGAGCTTAGCTCAACAATATTAGCAGACTATGCACTGACTGATACATTCAGTCTCTTTCACAATGTCCACTGTTAACCCCCGTCCCTTCTTGGACTTGTCCTGCCCACTGTGTGTGAACCAATCAGCAACCAGCCTCTACTTTCCTACAAGAAATCAGAGGCAGTGGACTTTAAATTCTGTGTTATTAATATTTGTTATATGAAGAGGCAGGTTATATGCCTGATTTCGGTTCTCATCCCAACCTCACTGGCCAACCATCAGTTTGTAGCATCTATCTAAAGATTGTGCATATTGATCCCAATATCTGGTCAGTGACTGGCACATTGTATCAAATATGGGAAGACGGGGCAGTTGATAGTTGGTTAACACTAGAAGTGATGTATTTTTTCTGCACATGAGGACCTGTACCTCGTACTACATAAGTGGCTAAGTAGTTATAATTATGTATGCTGGTCTTCATTTTGGGCATTTTATAGTAACTATAATACATGTACATGGTATGTGTTCACAGGAAATGAGAGTTTATTTTAGCTCTTGGTTTTCCTTTCTCAGTCACCCTACAACTTGAACTTTGCCTTTATATCTAGATCTAATTCTGTGGCACTGAGGATGATGATTTATACAAGCAGATTTTCTAATGCACTTCCATGTTCACAAAGTGCATTTCATTTTCAGAAAATGAACAAGAAATAGAAGTTATATTGAATATATCACTTAATTCGTATACCTGTGAGGCTGTGGCCAGTCTATAGCCAGAATGTACGGCAGGACGAGGACGAGGTAAAACAAAAGGACTCTCAGTCCTAGAGTCTCTGTTCTGGATTCCTGCGCCATTTTGAAAGGCCGTTATCATGTGATTAAATTTAATTTGATAACCATCGCCCCAGGCCCCAGGCCCTCTGGCTTGACCGAAATAGTTATCATCTGACTGTTCTAAAAATAGTCACCAAATCTTCCCCTCACCTTCCTTATCTTTGTTGTCCGAAGAATTCCCACCAGAGAGTTCCAAACATCTGATCTCGAGTTGCTTTCATGGTGACGGGTAACTTATGTGCGAAAGCCTAATGCTTTTCTTGTTCTGAGATCCATAAGGAAATAAAATGTTCACTCAGATCTAAGTGGATTATGCCCCGTATCTGGGGCTCATTTCATCAAAGTTCTAGCCTACATTTTAATTTAAAAATTTGCCGACAATAATCATGTGATGCTGTCGTCAGTGGAGTCAGTAGACTAGATTAATCTAGATCTAGATCTAGAGATCTAGATCTAGATCTAGTCTTCTAGTAACTTAATTTCTCAGGCTTTGTTTATATATCTAGATCTAGATCAAGATTTGTATCTAGTAGGCCTATTTATGGTTTAGAGTTGTTTGCCTCATTCATTACACAGCATCCCTTTTTGTTCTCAAAGTGGCTAGAAACTTGCTAAGTAAGGGGAGATAGGGTGGAAGGAAGGGGAGAGAGGATATACATTTTTTTTCTTGAGTTGGATGATAATGTATTATTATGTTTTGATTTAGACTTTTTTCTTTTGAGAGGGACAAAGAGAGACACATCTCATGATGTATTAGTTACTGGTGGGTAGATTATAAGGGAGAAAAGGAAGGGATATTTTTAATAGACTCTGTATCTTAACACTCATTAAATTTTGTCAATCTATCGACATATCGTATCACTGGCTCATATAATTGGGCAAAAGAGAAAATGAAGACAAGGATTTCGTTTTTCAGGTTTTATTGGAGTTAGACAAGAGGAACAAACTATCACTCGACTGTTTCATTTGTGACAAGAAGAGGTTATCACCTGAAATGCCCGGCACAGACTTTGTAGCCCATGTAAGTGGTCTATATTTATAAGTAACCCATCTGTAATTCATACTTTTTTAGCGATGTATAAAATGATATTTTTACACTTCACGCTCACTGTTCACAGCTGGTAGGCCCAGTCCGTGTCTACTAATTACCGACTGATCTTGATATATACCACATAGATTCTACATGAAACACAGTAATGCTTCCCCTAGCAATACATGGTCAGAAAATACTGTGCTTCCTAATTACATTATGTTTGGTATAATTTTCTGACATTTTTTCAGATTTAAAAGGCTTTTTATGTGTTGAGATTGATGGTTTCATTTCATTCATACATGCTAGTAAAAGCATGATTTTTTAACCTATAGATCAAACTGAGGCAACTTTGTGAGGATATCATGTGCAGCAGCCAACACTGTTCCCGGTGACGCCGATAGATACAGATCAAACTGATGCTGCCCTGCGACAATAATATAACGCATCATCTTATTGAACACATACAATTCGGATCAAATACTCTCACAAATTTACTGTTCAGTTATTATCACCTTTTTTAGAACATCAAACATAATCAACTTTTTTCAGCTTTATGTATGTAGAAACCCAGATCTTTTTTCTACAGTTCCGTGCACCAGATTTCAGGTGGATACATGCAATTTTGGAGTTTATGAGCCTTTTATGAGCTTTGTTGTAAATTTATAGTATAGATTATACAGATACTGGCAATAGATGATTCTGTTTTCCTACAGTTTCCTGATCAAACAAACTGTAGAAATACAAAATCTGTATCTCAGGCAGTGTAGCTCTTTGTTTAAATTTCATTTTGCTATATGATGTAACTGTCCTGAAATCAATAGCAAATAATATCAGTTCATGTACTATTTTCTTTGTATTCAGATAACAGATGTTGACATCAAATGGAAGGTCAGCATGGCTGTCAGTAGTAATGATGTTCGGAATCTGCATGAGCCTTTGGTGACGATGATGCTGGTGACAACAGATGAGAGTGGAAACAAAGTCCAGAGACCAGTGGAAATGACATTAGCAAAATTTAGAGTAAGTTTGAAATTTATGCAGATGACTATGAATATCTTTGCTTATTGGCACAATACACCTCACCGGAGAAAAGATTTTCAGCCAATGAGAAAATAGGTCATATTCGCTGCGTATCTAGCTGCACCTAGCAACAAGAGGGGTACCACAAGCACAGCGCAAACTACACACATAGCGTAGAGAACTGTCCGATTTTGCTACCTTTCTCCATTGTCAATTGGGTGGCTGGAATGGGCACGAAAGGTATCCTCATTCCATCAAAGGCAAACTTTTGTGTTTTCCCAACCCTAAAGAGGAGAGACGACGCCATGGCATGGATCAAAGCTTGCAACCAATTACGCAAAGATCTGAACGTTAGACATACATATCGCAATTTACAATACAAAAAGCATGCAGTATTTGTCGATTTCCACCCACATTTTGTGTGGTTGCGGCTTCTTATGGTGGGAACGTCCCACTAGTCCGAAGGTTCATTAGACTGAAGGTTCATATTATTATTAAATTTTATGAGGCCCACATCTAGATCTAGTCCGAATGTTCACTAGATTTAGTCCGAAAGTTCACATTTATGAGGATTGTTGACATTCATTTTTGTGTGTACAGTCAAAATATAAAACAATAAAACACCACATCATCTTTTTGAATGAAAACAACTCAGTGTTTTTATGAGAATATTCTTCGATTTGGTTCCTACAGCAGTGAAAAATGAA
>JBCAUA010298572.1:0-19531 GCA_038406235.1 Peronia verruculata | reverse complement strand
GAGGGTTAAGGAAGGGGGGGGGGGGAGTATGACCCCCAGGGAAACAATGGTACAACTTTTATTGACTTGGTGCTCTCCAAATGTAAACCAGATCACCAACATATAAACTTCGCTCGTGATACTGAAATTGATAAAATTCATTTCGATGAACTGGAAATATAGACATCGATTAAAAAAGTAAATATATGAGCCATGTTCTCATTCACGCAATAAATTCATGTCTTCAACGGCTTTAATAACGCGTTTTTTGTTGTTGTTGTTGTTGTTGTTGTTGTTGTTGTTTCGTTTAGCAAAATAGGACTTCAGTTGATGGGAACGATTGTTTTACCAGACTTGAGTTATATTGTTGGCGTATATTCAGTTCAATATGTCATTGAGAAAATACATCCTCCATGACAGTTTATTGCTATATTAAATTTTGTTTTCTTTCCCCATGATTTGTTCTGTTCAGTCGTTTTGTAACATTTACTTACATCTGAAAACAAGCAAACGAACATCGAATGATTCATCTTTAATTTTTATTTTCAGGATGCCTGTGCTGGCCATGTTTTTTTTTTTTTTAGATTAATTACAAAATTCATCTGGCAAGGTTTACATGGAATGGTTCGATAACGCTGCAGGCATTGGGCTTGTTATGAGGATTTTCACTATTTCCCTGTGCATAATTATCAGCAGCAGAGTTCTAATTCAAACAAAATAGTGGCCAGCCATAGAAACTATGTGTTTGCTTTTATTTGAGTGGTCGATCGCTACAGCCTGATCTGCTGGTGTGAGCATAAACAGTGCCCAGCCAACATCATCCCAGTAACCGGCCTCCCCATTGGCTGAGTCAATACCCATGTGTCTCCTTGTTAAATGAAGTAAGGCTCTTCCAACGTGAGACACTGGCACTGAAACAAGAAAGGAGAGATAACAATATGGGCAATGCCCACTATTTTCTATGTCCTATAGACCATGATATGCGCTTGCAGGTTTCATCAAACCATCAGAGTTTCGCGGGATCTGTGTTATTGAAAGAAAGAAGAGGATGGGTCTGAGGTTAAAAGTATTATACAATTTATATTTCCGAACACTTTGCATTGAGGTGAAGATGACAGTGATCACTTCATGCACGATGTCCTGGCATTATTATATACTATATTCCAACAACGCTGTGTGACAAACTTACCGTCTCTGAAGAGTAAAAGAACTAGGGCATACAAATTATCCAAAGTTCCATAATTATATATTCCTGTAAGTTACACAGTTTCCGGTCACTCATCACGATTTTTGACACGTAATTTCAAGTACTAAGCAGCGGTGCTTGACCAAAAAAAAACAGGTACAAAATGTTACTGTAAATAGTAAAAATAAAAACGTTCCATTTCACTCCCAAGACAAGTTAATTGAAAGATTATAACGGCTACTTTTTTCCGAGGAGAGTTTGCAATCTATGCAAAGAAAAAACAATTCTTTCGTCATCGATTGTTTTGTCTCTGGGAAATAATGTACAATTACCAGTGTTTCATGCATGGCAAACAGTAACTTCTGGCAAGTTTGGCTAAAAAATCAATTTGTCATGCTTTTACAGGAGCAAACATGGTTGGCTGCATAAAGCTGCGACAAACAGCTCCCGCCTGATTAGCCGGCCTGTTAAATTAACAACAGAAAGGACAACAGGAGCATGAACATTAAGTTAAATACAGCAAACGAACAATTTGAAAAAATAAAACAAAACAAAACAAATACAGGCATTATGACAATGATACAAGAAAAAAAAGGGGGGGGGGGAGGAGGAGCAGAAAACTTTAATTATCTCAAATGGTGATAGAGCGGTACACTTATGACTGAGAAAGTGATGAGCTTGTGTCTCGCGCATAGATGTCTAATGTTCGCCATCACTTATTCAAATATAAGAAGAGGAACATACCAGATCTTCATCGACAAATTTAACAATGTGTCCGAGGCCATAACTCTTTATCTGATAACCTTATAAGATCTAAGTCTGCGGTCTATAAATTTATTATGTACCCAGTTTCAAGGCCGTTTGGGCGTAGGCAGGGAAACCTCCAACACTTTTATTTCAAAATTAAAGTACCTCGTGAAATATCCAAGGCTGGTGTGATGAAAATCCATGGCGTGAGCATAAACTGACCAGAGCATAGTTATAATGCAGTGCAGAACTTTTCGCTTCAGCTACTTTGGCTCGGTCTGTACAAAAATATACAACGCAGTCAGAACAACAGTGCACGCCATGTTGAAACCGACCCTGTTAACGATCCCATTAGAACCTCACAAACCGATGGATGAATTGCTAAGCGAATTCTCAGTGGAGCTGGTATTCAATGGATTTATACATCATCAAAATGATACGTGACTGCGGTCTTCTCCTTCCTAGAATCATTGGCCGGTACTACCATTTTGGCCAGCCTCTTTTGTGTCAGCTCTATATACGGGTCTTTATAAAAGAAAGAAGCAATGTTGACGCCAGGAAAAGACACTGTTGCCATGAGAAAAAAGAGCATTTGAAGAAGACTTTCATTCTCATATTTAACGAAGCTTAAAATAGAAATCATAGCATGGCAGGGTGACACAAAGGTGCATTAATTTCCAGGGCTTGAAAGTGAAATTCAGCCCTCGTAGTTTTGAATATTTATACAAAAGTATAGAACATGGAGTGTACAAAATGAAGTGTTCATTAATTAAAATGCAATATCAAATTCATCCAAAAACTTTCTTGAAGCGTCTCAACAACTATAATAAAAATGAATAATAAATAAATCAACAAACACGAGCTGACAATTATTTGTTGGAGGAACGTAGATCATGTTCACATTCACGGAGGGTTTATGTGTGTGTGTGTGTTAAAGTCCTGAACAACACATAACCAGTTAACGGACAAAGAGATTTCTAATTAAGAAACTCTATTGCTTTTGGAATCTTGCCTTCATAGCTGGTTGATAAAAGACATCAGATAAACTAATGACCTTCCTAGATGTCCCTTGCGGGAGCAGTGGAGAACAGTTCTGCCAATGACAGAGGAGCTGGTTTTCTCTCCCGAGCCACTTCTAAGCCAATGACAAGCACCAACATCACGCAAAGCATCCCTCATTTAATCCCCCCTCCCCCCCCCCAAATCCCCCCGCCAAATCAAAGGCTAGACACTGTAGCCAGCAAATTAATCATTCTCTCCTTCTATGACAACCTGATTATTATTTTAAAACATTACTTCCAGACAATTCACTCGTGATAAACACCCTGCCTTTGTTCCCTATGTCAGCGTAAAGCTGGGCACAGACAAACTAAACAAGGAGATATTATATTGCACTGTGATATATGTCCCTAAGATAGTGCGACCAATCCACAGCTTGCTGCTAAATACTGGTATTTCAAGAAGATGCTATTATAGCTTCCCAGTGTGGTAGCCTGTTCTTAGGCCACAGAGAAATTGTCCAGAGTCTATTTTGGAAACCTATAAGAAGGCCATATACAGTGTGTCTAAATGACGCTCTCGTATGGACACAGACTTTGAAATTATGAATTGAACATTATTCACTCAATGTTATAGTGTTTACTTTTGATATTTCGTTGCCTGAAACAAATTCAATGAGATAACAAATAATAAAGAAGATATTAAATGCATACTTCAAATATATACTTCAAATATTCCTGTTCTGAACGAGACAAAAGAGCTGGTGGTGCCATCTGATCGTTGTTTCATCAAGGGACACGCTACTTTAAGAAACCGAAATAAAAATTATTTTCACATTGGTGGACGCTATTGCAGGAAATATGTCTTGTGCCCAGGGCAAATGTCTGCAAGTCGCGCCAGGCTAACACGATCTACGGCCGTTTTTTGCCGTTTTTAACTAATTTTCGACTTACATACCAAACTCTGTTTTGTTTTCCAAGAACGAAAATTTACCCTTTTCTGACATGAAAAAAAAAAAAATGTGATATCTTAGTCGGAAAATAGTTACAAACGGCCAAAAACAGTCGTAGGTCGCAATCACATGGCGCAACGCCCGACTCATTTGCCCTGGGCGCAAGTAACTGTAGCCCAGTACTTAATATCCTGTCGCAGAACTCCTAGCTATAAAGTAAATAGTCCCACTGCCTGGTGGGTGTCTTGAGAAAGTCAAAGGTTAAGGGAGTAAACCCTAAAAGAAAACCCGAAATGGAGTCTCTAAGACGGCTTGTCGGCTTTCTTCCCTACCTTTCGGCGACATCTGCAGCAAGGCCGAGAGGGGCAAATTGACGTCCGAGCAGCTCAGGTTCTCCATATACAAACCGACCAGGCTCATAGTACACTGGAGAGGACACTCCAGCGTCAATGCAAGACTGCGGCAAAGCACAGGAAGTAGCAGTTACCGGTTAAAAGCTCATTCCGATTGGCGTAAGGAACGAACGCCTGGGTCTACTTTCGACGATGGGAGAGATCCTCGTGTCTCACTGGACAGCTACCGCCAGCCTCAAGATGGGCCAGTAAAGTGCTGTCCCGCCACAGCTTGCCTGCCATGCTGGGTGCGCTTGGATTCTAACAAGCGAGCTGTAAATCTCGCACCAGACAGAAACGAAAAAAAAAAAAAAATAAGACGCCAACCCTTCGACTCGCAAGCTGGAACGTAGGGGTGGACGACCTCCAACATATTGACGACGTCCGCAAGACTGCAGTCAGCAACAGCAAGCTGGATCAGCTGAACATCGACATTGCCTGCCTTCAGGAAACCCGCCTGGCTGACAGCAGTCTCATCAGAGAGGCCAACCGTACCTTCTTTTGACAGGGCCTGTCATCGGACAACCCTAGACGGCATGGTGTAGGTTTCGCTGTGAAGAACTCGGTGTCTGCAGCCATTCAACCACCAACTGGAGGAGTAGAGAGGATCCTTACTCTCTGCCTCTCAACAGCAGCAGGCTTTGTCAACCTCCTCAGCATCCACGCGAAAACATTGTTCTACCCCAGAGATCAACGATCAGTTCTACGAGGCAGTGGATGAGGCAATATCCATGATCCCTAGCGCCGAAGGACTATACCAACGGGGGGACTTCAGTGCTAGAGTGGGAGCCTACTGCGACACCTAGCCCTCCTGTCTCGACTACCATGGCATAAGCAGGATGAATGAGAACGGATAGAGACTGCTGGAGCTGTGTTGCCACCACGATCTGTGTGTGACCAACACATACATCAGGTTGTTGTTGTGTTGGGGTTTAACGGCACATCAGCACGATAACGGCTTTATAGTGCCTAACACGGTGGATACATTTACATGGAAAAAATTCTGATCAAAATTAAGGGACGCCACAAAGTCTCCTAGAGACACCTCCGGTCTCTCCACGTACCAGCTCAATCTCGTCATCACCAGGCGTGCGGACCTACGAGAAGTTTCCTCGGCGCCAATTGCGACACAGATCCTCCCCTCATCTGCAGCAAGCAAAATGAGGCTGACGACCAAGGAGATACACCGCTAGAAAATTAAAGGTCTCTCACGTATCAACACCTGCTGCACAGGGGACCCAAAGAGAATACAGCTGTTCGAAAATGCCGTAATGTAAAATCCATAACGGTATGGAAGACATTTAGCCATCAGGTACTCACAGATTAAGGTAGATGTTTTACAAATCACACCGTCGCTTTGAAGATTGTAAGTCGCTTTTCAAAATAATTTTAAGTAGATAATTAGTTTAATTTAAATTAATAAATTTACTGTTGTTAATTTATTTATATCTACGAGCTTATCCATGTGCCTATTCTTATGGCTCTTCTCCATGACTTGTAATGAAAACAAAATCTTAATAAATAATCTACAATGTTTCAATAGTCTATTTCATGCCACAACAAATTACGACGATAAATTCCTCATATCTTTAAAACGGTGTAATCAAAACTGGCTAAACGCGGAGGATATAATAATAATACTATGATAACTGTGAAATCAAAGGGGGGAATATTCGTCTGAATACAGGATGGCATACAGCTCCCTGGAAAATGTAGTTCAATAGAGTGTTGATCTGTTTAATTGGAATTTATGTGCTACAGGCTCATTCTAGAATGGTCCCGACAAACTAATGATTTAGTAATAGGGTATGAAATTATTTTGCATATAGATAGAGATCGATCTGTCAAAGCGTTCCTGGTCCGGACAAGGTGAAGACTAATATAATTTGTAATTCATACCTGTTTGAAGAGACACTTAGTTGGTAGAGGATAGACTTGCATAAATCTTCTCCTTTCCTGTAACCTCATCTTGTTGTTCTCTCCTTCCTTCGCCCTCTTCACCTACCCACATTCATATAACCACAACAATATCAAGAACTGGTTTTAATCTCAAATTTCGCCCTAAAGTCACAAGTATAAGCGTGAAGAAATTGCAGACCTAGAGGGTTTGAATATGTGTATGTATTTTGATTTTGTGGATACTTACAAGACATTTTAAATTAGGGCCTTTTGTGAGCTGTTGCGTGGGTTATTTAGCCCTACGTATGCCCGCATACTGCACAGCGTCTCTGTGTTACTCGGGTGTGCGGTGAGCGGATATTTGCACAGCGCTGGCTTTTGCCACGTTGTGCCTCGAAAGGAAGAATTATTCAAGATCACACTCGAAAAATTTGGATGTATCAACGAGAGGATAGATTTTTTGAGTTTTGCATTATAATCTGGAGACTCTACTGGAAGACATCGTTCAAAATGCATAGTAATTAGACTAACTTACAATAAAGACTTCTTAGATCGTCCAGCTCTTCTCTAGGGATTCTCCTAGGGAGAATGGGGATCGTATTTGGACATTTTCTTTGCTACACCCAGCTTACTGACAACTTTGAAGCGTCTAACTTATGATTAATTCAGTTCACATTATTTTGTTTTAAAACTTAACAATTAAAAATAGATGGAATTTACTCGACCATGATTCTATTTATTTTGTATCTTTGGCCTGCACTCTTGTCTGCGTGAAGCTAACATAGTATGCTAGTTGCCAGGTGATTTTCTTTTTTTTTTTTTTTCGTGGTTGGCTTTTTCCCTAGATCTAGTAAATTTGCAACCCAGAAAAATGACAATTTAAAACTGCCCGAACGAAATTGCTGTACACACCACGAACCATTCTGAATATGACCTTCCTAAGTAAATTCAAACGAGAAGATAAAAAGTACAAAAGAAAACCCAAAGAAATTACGTTTTCTTTTCTCTTAAGCAGAAAACTGAAGAACGACAACAGAGAGAATGATGACATGAATTATGCTCTCACGCTGAAAGTATCATAGGCAATATACAATTTAACAGCTGGATTAAGATGCACGCGTACCGAAAGTATGAGTCGATTTAAAGGAAGTAGTCTGCAAATATAAAACCTCTTGTGAATTCATTAATTATTGATACCATGTTTTTACGTTAAATAGCGATATAACAGATCAGTAGCTTTCGAGTCTGTCACACAACCGTTCAATATTTTGTATCAAGGTACCACTAGTACAATTTCTTTCCTACTTCGAGCTAAATAGGACACGACAAAAATAAAAAGTTGGGCTAAAGACAAGAACTTTTCAGGGAGAAACTGAAAATCAGATCTCCAGAATTTTTGTATCTACACTCAAGGATAAACATGGAAATACTTGAGACCTATGAGAGGAACAATGAAAACACACACAGAGAGAGAGAGAGAGGAAGAGAGAGAGAGAGAGAGAGAGTGAGAGAGAGAGGTGCTACTGAACTTACCTTGAGAGTTTCGTAAAGCCGAACAATATTTGGATGTCGTAACTGGCCCAGAATTCGGGCCTCTCTCTGTAAATTACTTTTCTGGTACTCCTCTTTGAGCTTTTTGGTATCAATGATCTTAATTGCCACCTGTAAGAACAGAGGGATAGAGTGTGAAAGTACATCGTGTTAGATATCACTTAATAGGCAAATATGGAGATTTGTTTCGTTTTACCTGACAATGATTATCTCGGCATATATTGAGTCCGAAATAAAGAACACCCCACAATTGTGCAAGGTTTCGCAAAACTCTATAAATTATAAAATTATGTATGAACTGGAAATCAACCAGAAGTTTGCATAAATGAGTAGATATAGTGGATAATATCCTATGGTGTCCCGCTAGACCTTATGCGGATGCATAATGCCTTAGCCCCTCCCACCCCTCCCCCCACCCCCGTCCCGCCCACAACAAAATAGAGTGAAATAGGTTAGGTCCTTCTGTTAAAGCCTGTTATACTAAATGTTAATGTGTCCAAGTGCATTAACCTCTGTCGAGTCAGCCGCATCACAAGAAGAAAGATATTAAGTAGTAGTAAAACATGGTTTTAAAAAGATAATTAAACAAAAATACATAATATTTACGGGATGGATTTGTATATCAATTTTGTAAGAGCGGATTAAAGACATGAAAGGAAATTTCAATTTAAATCATCTTTTCTCATAAAAATATCATTACTGTTTTGCCTATTTTGTTTTGCATCTGATCGTTTCAGTTGTTATGTTGTTATTGTTGTTTTGCTCAGTGAGTTGGCTTCCCATTTCTTTTAAGTTAAACATTAATGTTATTTCCAGCCGGTCTCAAAGTGACTAAACTAAATGGCAGATATCGTACTGTGAAGGCAAAAAGTAACGACAGCACCGTTCTAGCCAGCAGAAATATTAAAAAAGAAATATTTGTTGCCATTTTTCCTATTATATACAGCATTATTGACATAGTGAAATAAAGATCACAATTCCTCAAAATTCCCTCAAGTGTCATACTGTAAATCTGACAGAGCATTCATCATGGTACTAACTTTCACAAGACAAGTCTTGCTGTTATCAGCTACTTTATCTGAAGTAGCCGAACGCTGAACAAAAACCAAAAAATAAAAAAACGAATGAGAAAACAGCAAATATTATGTGGCAGGACTAGCATTTACCAAGAGTATCGATGTGCTAGTTTGTCGCCTCAGCGGAACTGGTGAGCACGATCTATAAACGTTAAACCCTTCGGCATTTCCTTCGATGTTTTGTCATAGTGAGAATGCATATTTATGGGAGTCTCGTACATTTATTTCATTCTGTTTTATATCACAATTTCTAAGGATAACTGAATACAGTGGTCCCTTTCTTTTAAAAAGGTTTTTTTTTTTTTACAATTGTTTGAACATTAGACATCCTCCAACATGTTTGGTAGTCTGACATCGTCTCAATTCCTGAAATCGGTTTGTTTCCTGTCAAAACTTATCCCTTCCCCTATCTCCAACTCCCCCTCCCCCTCCCCATCCCCATTCCCCCTACCCCTTCAGCTTTCATTGATCCTGAGGTTGACATCGAAATTCTTGATATGCTAAGGAATGTATGCCTCCCACTGCTGGATCTTTCAGTTGAGAGTACAACCCAGCATGATACCAAAATTCATTTATCAGTGTTGGAAAAGCGATAATATTGGTTCTTAGTGCTGTGCTCAAATTCTCATTTAAACTAGTTCATGGGACGAAATTGTAAAGATCATTTTAACCTTATGATGTTTTTACACACTGTAGAAAATCTGACAGTGATCTTTTCATATTGATTCATGCATTACCTAATTTACTTCCAGGCTATTTCTCTTACAAACAGTGAACTGAAATTGATTACACTGTAGATGTAGGAAACTACTTAAAACTACTGCGGTGATGGTAATGACTGCGGGCCAATTCAAGAGAGAGAGAGAGAGAAAGAGAGAGAGAGAGAGAGAGAGGGGAAGGACTAATATCGATACGATGTCGCTGTTTAAATTTCATTCCAATCAAACAAACTCCTTCTCTTTGATGTAAAGTCCTTCCAGAGCAATAGACAAATGATTATGTGGAGGGTTTTCGTTGAGTGAAGCATGGGAATGTCATCCATTGGCAGATCCCGGTTTCTTCAAGAAACTGATGCAAGCAATGGGGTGAACAGGTCAAAATTAAAGAAAGAAAACTACTGTGCTTTGTGATCAACATGTCAACAGAATATATAACCCCCTTTGTGCAATAATCGATTCGAAAATTTCGTTCTTGATGGGATCTGCATACTGTAGAACACGCTTTAACTAGGGCTCCACGAGCCAGGCTGAGGAGAATGAACGCTGAGAAAAAAAAAAAGACTGGGTTGTGGCGGAAGGAGAAGAGAGACTGTGAGCAAAGGGGAGGATCCAAACATACTTCCTAATTTATACACAGTAAAAGCCCTGAGGTAGTCATAATTATATTAAACTCATAGTATCGATACCGACGATAACATCTCACGTAACGTCGCAGTGGGCCAGGTTACCATGTAAGCTTAGATGTAGGTCCCTTATCTCCATATTCTATTGTTTACACTTTCTTATGGATGCATGAAATTGAATTAAGAAATTCATGAATAATGGAATCTTTGGAACACATTGCACGTATTATATGCTGTAAAACAATATGTTACAAAGAAATAACGGCCTCAGATTTTATTATTGATCGGTGAAAATAAGAGCTGACTGAAACAACGAATCAAGCATATATATTTATTCTACAATGAACATAACCAGTAAAAGCAGCTGATAGGGTTCAGTGGCCATAAGGTGAAGCTCAGCTTAATTTATATAACTCTCATTAGTTGCCATAAAGAAATCAACTTTTCAATTTTTGGTGAGAGGATACATTCGTTCACACATCCCAGGAATGAGAGAGAGTGTGAATGAAGGTATTTGATAACAGCTAATGTTGTTTTCATAGACTTTCAAGGGAAGTGTTCAATCTGTAAGTGTTCTTGTCCGACGATGTGCGTGATTACGAATGAAATATTGTCCTCTAGTTAAGGGGCAGTAACTAGGGAGAAAAGGTACTTGTGTGAGTGGTCTTTGTTTTGCATTCATGCGCATGTTTAAGAAAACAACAGCAACAACAACAACAACAACAAACAAACAAACAAACAAACACACACACAAAGAGTAAGCCTTTCATTTTGGGTTCTGTCCTATAGCCTAGCAAGCATGGCTTTGACAAAAATAATGCTCAAAGGTCATATTTCAATTTTTAGTGAAAACTATTACTTCTAGTTTACAATAAGTCTTTGCATTGATCAATTGTAGTTTGAATGCCTGGTTGGTCATCTAGTGAACAACAGACATACGAACTTAAGTGCTTTCATAAAGAGTTTTGCCAATATCACAGAGAAAAGATAACCTTGTCGTGCAGAAGTAAAGCCTGGGCTGTATAAAACATATTGCATTAAAAAAAAATACAAACGGAGATATCTGCTGCCTGAGCTAACTGGTAACGCCTTGGTAGTAACAAAAACGTTGCATTTTGAAACAAATAGAAACTGAGATATCTGGTATATAAACAGACCATTATTAATTAGCTAGCCTATAGCGATTGCAGCAACTCTTGACCCACCCTTTAATCAACAAAACAGACACACTCACTCACTCACACAAACACACACACACACACACACACACACACACACACACACAAACCAGAAAACAGTAGTTCATAGTTCAAAAGATGTAAAAATAGACGATGTGGTATAAATTCATGACTATTATGTGCACTGACGTTTTATTCCTGGTTTGGAAATACCCATGGAATATTAGATCAGCAGTTCTTTCATAGTCCATAAGGGCTTTCGGATGGATCAATAAATATCAACCTTTGCACAGTTACACTGCGGCATGTGATGGCTTTTCTCACTTCAGTTGACATTGGAAGCGGGAGCTGTTGATTCTAGTCATTTCATATCATGCAACATTCCCTTGTCATGGCAATGTTTAGTTCCAATCAAGAGTCTATAATAAAAGTGTCACTCAGGCCGCCATACTGGAACATGAGGATCTAAACAGTGGGAAATGATACATTGTCTGTTTCCCGTCATTGTTCCCAGCTGAATGAAATTAATTACAACTCAGTGGCAATGTGCGCCTGGGTTAGTAGCCACATCAGTCCAGTTACATCACACGAATGTCCCTGCGAGCATCAACATCCAATCAACGCTCCATTGTTCCGGTCAGGGTTTGTCCCCCCCCCCCCTCCACCCCCCTCCAATCCCCCCTCTTTTCTTTGTGGGAGGCGGGAGCACTAGATTTATTGTTATTGCTGTAGGACTTCAATTTTCTGGTATGGTTTCCTCACCATAGACTGACAACCGGCAAAAGATGGAAGTTTGGGAATCTACATTTCTGTAAGATGAAATTTGATGTTATTACACAATACAGTGGTCAGAGACTTGAAATCAAAATACGACAAAATGCGTGATCGACTTCTTTTCTCTTTAGGCTCATTTAGCATGACGCGTCAAATTTATGACATAACTTTTCCACAAACTATCTGTGAATAATGATGCTAGGAGATAAACTGATCCGAAAATTACGTCTGCTAAAATTAATTAGACTTTAATGTAAGGTTATCTACATGTGTATTTTTCTTTTGTTTTTTGTTTTGTTTGTTTTCCACGCAAGATTTCATATACACAGGTCATTTGTGTTATTTTATTTTACTTAGTTTTTATCAGCACTGTAAATCACTGCATACTTCAGAAAATTTGTTTCCCCGATATGAACTGAGTTAGCATTATCACTGAGGGAAGATGTGTTATCTCTTCCCTATACTCGGTCACACTCGGTGTCCTTGTTTCTAATCATTAGCATTGTAGTAGTTTTAAACAGCCAAGGAACATAGTGACACTTCATCAATCAATCAAATCAATCAATCAATCAATCAGTCAATCAATCGGTCAGTCAGTCAGTCAATCAATCAATAAAAAGTAAAAACGAAAGGTATGGAATTTTCATATCAATACATGTACCTCAAATTCTATGAGGGTGGTAAATAGCATGATGTACGATCTAGAATTTGTTTAAGAAAAACACTGATAAGATTTTTGAGAAGTTCCTGCACACTCGAATGTTTAAATTCACACACAAAATCGAAGAGGAAAAACACCATGATTTAGAGCTAAATATTTGCTGCATCATGATGAAAGAATGAACTTCTCTTTGTGAGCTCATCATTCCAACTTTAGTTTGAATTTTGAGAACAAAGCAAGTTTGTCTTTCTCTCAGCGCTTCCAGATCGAAACATTAAGCAGTT
Source organism: Peronia verruculata (assembly GCA_038406235.1). Classification (NCBI taxonomy): domain Eukaryota; kingdom Metazoa; phylum Mollusca; class Gastropoda; order Systellommatophora; family Onchidiidae; genus Peronia; species Peronia verruculata. The sequence continues at coordinate 6,511 of JBCAUA010298572.1, read as the reverse complement.
TAAATCGCCCCTGCTCAAGATTAAAATTTCCACGAAGGACGGCATTCTGTTTATGGTTGACACATAATAATCCCCCGGTAAGCCTATTGAAAAACACAGGTTTCTAAATCTCTTCTTCCTGTCCTCTTCCTCTCTTCATCCCCCCTCCAAATATGTTTCCCTGCACTCTCTCTCTCTCTCTCTTTCTCTCTCTCTCTCTCTCTCCCTTTTAGCAGAAACATCCATTGTTTGTTTGTTGTTTCTATCATTGTTTTCATTTTTACCATCTTACACTTTGCTCAAGCGAGAGATTTATCGTTGTATTTTTCTCTTTCTCTACAGTTGCTTGCTTCTTTCCCACAGGGCAAAAGAAAAGAGTCATTTAGTCAAATTTTATATAATATTTATTCACCTATCTTACAACGTGTATGCCTGTCTTAATTGGAATGCGTGTTTGCATGCTTACGTTTCATTTCTTTTTTCATTCGTCATTTTTTCTGTACATATAATGTGACACATCTAAATAATCTTTTTAATCCTTCAGTGTTAGAATTTATTTCTAGTCCTGAAAATAAGGTTTTGGGACTGAACTACAAAACAAATTCTGTGGTTTTCCTATTTTTATACACTTTTCAACTCTTCTCATGCCAGAAAAACAACGGATATAAACAGAAACATATGCTTTATACACCAAAACGGCACCAACACGGCACTACTAAATGACTGATTATGTGCATTATAAAAAATCAATTGCGATTTTCTCAATATGTGTGATTTCTTCACTTTTTTCCCCAAAGAGTATTTTTGTTTTTATGTTCTTAACCGATTGCCTTCACATTTGCAATATAAATCCTCCATAGCATGCGTTTAAATAAAATGTATTACTTATTTCTGAATCACATTTCCGTTTTTGAAGGAAAATTGAATGTTTGGTGGAAAATGGCAAAAACAATTTACATCCGTCAACATACATATTTCAAAAATTAATAACAATATTTTATACTATTTAAACAACAACAACAATAACAACAAAATGCATTTTATCTTTTAAATTTTGCAAAATTTCACACTACTCCATTAAATACTATAGAGCTAATTTCCAAAACACAAAATCAAGTATGGCGGCATTGTCATGGCAACGGGATACAAAACAAGGTTGTTTTTTTTTTTTTCACTCTTTTCTTCTAATTTGGACATGCTGAATTAGAATTTGAAGCGTAAAAAATCCCTAGTTCAAGCAGTCGAAAAATCACTCTCAGGATCCGCACCCCCCCCCCCTCCCCAACCCCTTCAGCTATCAGAACACATGTAACAGTGATGGTCCCAGCACTTGTGCAGATGATTGTAGAGATGATAAAGTAACAGTGACAATTCCACCTTCTTGTTGTGTTCTGCTAAAGCTATGATACTGGCAGATTGTGAAGAATCAAAGATCATTCTAATCATTTTGATCATTTGGGTATAAAAATAATTTCATCTGAAATGTATACACGAACTGCACATACTTTCACTGGATTGGTTATCCAGACTAAAAGTAGGTTGGAGAGAATGATAACATCACGATGAATATAATATCAAACTCGAGAGTGCACTGATATTTTCCATTTTCATCTTCATACATACAACAGAAGATAAAAAGAAAGCACTGAAAATTAACTTGGATATCTCCTGCGTAGATATTGTTTATTACACGTACAGAAAAAAAATTCAGCCCCCTCCTCCTCCATTTCCATCTCACAAAGAGATCGTCTTACAACAGGAAAGAAATGAAATGGCGAACAGAAAAAAAAAAAAAAAAATCAGCCCCCCCCCCCTTTTTCCATCTCACAAAGAAATCGTCTTACAACAGGAAAGGAACGAAATGGAAATGGCATGGCCATATTTAGCAAAATCCAGTGGCCTTGCTTAAACTGTTCTGCTGGGAAAAAGAAGCCAGGCGATAAACAGGTAGGCAAAAGAAAAATGGACAGACACACATGGGTAGCCTAAGAAAACGGGGTTTGGGCCAACCCAGGACTTAGTCCACAACACCCACGACGGGTGGAGATGACTCTGGTGCACATCTCATCAGAGGCCGTCTCCATGACTCCAACCCGAGTTGAAAGCTAAGAAGTAGGACGAAGTAATGGAACTGTTAGGAGTGGTCAATAAACACAAGATTTAATTCACGAATGAACTTTTGATTCCTGCCGTTTCTCTCTCTCTCTCTCTCTCTCTCTCTCTCTCTCTCTCTCTGTGTGTGTGTGTGTGTGTGTGTGTGTGTGTGTGTGTGTGTGTGTGTTTTGTTGAGTTCTCGGATGAATAGATGGCTAGGGTAAGATTGCGGCAGCAAGTGAGAATTTCCCATACTCATGTGATAGAGAAGAAAAAAAACAGTCTCATTGTGGCATTTAGAAAAGGTTTAGTTAATTGATTTTGGTTTGCTTAGCCATTTTTCTGTTTCCTACGTGAGAATAATCTGAACAGAAACGATGCTTGAGTTCTAACAATGTCTTGCGCTGCTGTATTCCTTCTTGAACTTCATTTCCCTTTGGGGGTTGGGGGGGGGGGGGAGGAGAGGCTCTGAAGTATGGTTTTTGTTCAGAGAGTGCGATTTTACATCTTTGTTTTCACTTAAAAGTCATGCCTTTTCTGAACATATAAATGGCATTAAAACGTGTATATGTTCATTATTGTGACTGTGTTTGACTGCATATTATTTCAATGAATTCCCCGGACTATTGTCCGCCAGGATTTAGCTCCCTCTGTTTGTTATTCTATGCAGTGATAAGCCGTTACTATTTGACTGGATCCAGGCAAATGGTGCACAAAACATTTGACGTTTGCCACTCCTAGCTTGAGTCCCCACTGCCAAGGATGGACTTTAGGTGACTACTTTGGGTCGAAAAAAGCTCATGATCACACAGTTTATTAATGTAAGCCCTCACCAGGCCCTTTAAAATAAACGTCCACATAATGTAAATAGTACATTCTCTTCTATTTCTACTATTTCAGAACACAGTTGTGGACCAGCTGCATTTTATCTTGATTTGACAGGGGAATATGTGGTGACTTTAAGGGAGGCCTTATAATGTTAGGGGCTAGAAAGAAAAACTCGAGAAAAGCAGATCTGAATAGAAAGCCAGGCAGGAAAAGGAAAAATGCAAAAGACAAGTAAGTCATGGAAAGAGTTCTAGTATGTGACAAAAGGCTCTCTGGGGGCTAAAAGCAGAACAGAAAACAAACTCTCCATGTGAATTAGAAGCAATAAACAAAAAAGTAGGGTGTTTTACTCAGAATTCGATTTTTGTCACTATTTTGCTATTTACTTTGTTTCTGGACCCATTCTTACTAAACTTGTCATGCACAATTTTCCTGTATGCGTGGCCCATTCTTTTTGAATACTTTGAAGAAAAATAGATTTTAATTAAAATCAAAACAAAACAAAACACCCGCACAGACACACAGACACACACACACACATACAGAGCGAGAGAAACAAAAAAACAAAAAAACTACAAAAGCTGTGATTTCCAATTTACTATGTGGCACATGAAAAAAAATTATAGAAAATTTCTTTTTATATGAAGTGTTAAAAATATGTAACATTTTATATCATAATATGCCAAACAACACCTTGAATAAGTTTCATTAAGTTCCAGTGGTAATAAATGGAAGCGGTAGATTTCAAAGATAGCCATTTTAAGAGGCCAAAATTCAAGATGGCTGCGTTCTTCCACTCTTTTCTTTGAACCCTCTCAGGCAGACCCTTCCGAAATTTCATTTACAGGGACATACTCTACGCGAAAACATAATCAGTTCTGATAAAAAAACAAAAACATTCAAAGACACAAAATTATTTCACCAATAAATAAATAAATAAATAAATTTCATACAAGAATCGAAAAAAGATGTGTAACTGCATGCACATTTTATAGCATCAGATAGCTAGATCACATTAAAAATATCTGAAATGGAAATTAACTAAACCATTATCATAAGCCGAGCTGTTGCTTAAAAGAAACTATGAAAGTTCCCTTATGGCAGCAAAATATTGTTCCAACTTCAGAATATCACAGAAACCTCAAGTTTTATTCGAATTCGATCGAATAAAAGCTACCGGAAAACTTGAACTCTCTACTTTCATGCAGCAGCGTAAGACTTCCGGTAATAACTTGACCGACTGCTGAAAGGGAATATTCTGGATGTGATGCCACGACTTGCCGCGACTGTACCAGTCTACCCATAGAGAGAACTTACGGCAACTGTCAGATAAAGGGTTAACTTGCTGACTGTAATAACAATATTAAAAATCATCACCTGCAGGGCGCCCCCCCCCCCTTCCCTAAAAGAGAGAAAAGATATAAGCTTATATTAACGGGTAGTTTCTAAAATTTGAATTCATGATTTCAAATATTATTATGCTTTAATGCTTCAATATTTATAAGGCTTGTCTCGTATTCGGCAATGTTTTGAAAACCTGACTTATAAAGGAGATCTGTTTCAAAATTTGATAACGGTGAAATTGTTTCTGTCGTTAACAGTACCCATTTTATTATCAATAAAACTCCTTGTCGTGCTCGACAAACGGAAAAGATAGTAAAGATGATGCAAGCAGCAAAACTAAGCTAGGAATATGGGGACTGAATATACCTCTATTTCCAATCGATCATCTCCTTTCAAAATGGCACTAGCTTTAACTGGCAGAACGCGCATCTCCCAGGATGATAATCACTTTATGTCACTTGTGTAGGAAAGCCACTTCATCTCTTGTCTAGTTCATGAGCTCATGAGAGCTAATCTCGCAGAGCCCATTGATACAGTGATTGGGTAAAACTTATTGTCATCATCTTCGATCTGTGGGCATCTGTCTGTCTATGGCAGTCTCAGAGATCTGGCACGTTCGCTACTGTTATCAAATCTGTATGAATGGGTATACATTTTAGGAAGCATATATACGGATACGTGAACATGCCAGGGATGATTCGGTCTCAACCCAAAAAAGACCAAGAAGAAATATTGTTGTAGTCATTATTCGTAAAGGATGGTGTTAAGTTATTTTGTCTAGAGGGGCTCATAAGAAGCTATATTTAACTGACGACTGAAGATTTAATCAGGAAGATGTAATGTTATGTTCCTAAATATCATGTATTAATTCAATATCACTTCTTAATGAAGGCGAGCATATTCGCGGAAGAATTTGGAGCAAGGGGCTATGTTGGTTCGACAGTATATTCTCCACTCAGGAAGCTCAGCTTAAGTGGCCGAAATATTAGAAGTGCCCTGCGTGAGCTAGAAACAGCAGAAGAGAACTCTTCCTGTTGGATCTGGTGCAAAAGGAATGAGGCGTCCCCTACATCACTCGATGCAGACGGTAGATTTAAATAAGTTATGCCATAAAAACAGTGGCACGATTAGCGTAGTGGTTAGAGCACTGACTATAATCCCAACGGCACCGGTTTAAATCCCACCAGAATCCCTGAGGGGAAAAAAAGGTGGGTGACGGAGTCATGACCCGGTGTGGCAGGGGTTCTAGAAGATATCAGGAAGTTAAAAGGCTGAAACATCTGATGAAAGAACCCACTCTTTCTCTGAAGACCGTCATCTGTCTCGCTCCACCTGAGGAGTTTCCCTACTACCACTCTTTAAGTTATAACACAAAATGGCACTTCTGAATACAACGCAACAGAAGCCGAGAAATGTAAGATTCAGATTTGCTGAATAACTTGAAGGGCAGTTCTTAATCTGACAGATAAGAGAAATCACATGCCATGAGAATCATGAAAATAATTTCCTCTCAAAATTATCCTACATTTGGTTAAATTACTGACAGATAATAAGCTCAATCTCTTACAGGCGGAGACCCCTGACAGGACATCCATAGACATGATAAGATTAACTGTAGGTATTTCATCTTTGTTGTGACTGAAAGCTATCAAACGTGTTTGCAATTTTTTTTTTTTTTTTAACTTTTCTTACAACTCAAAATAGTTTAGTCTGCAGTGGAAAAAAGCACTTGGATAAGCAATTTTATCTCAAAGACTAAAACTAAAAAAAGAGAGATCTGGACTGGAAATCAATGATATACTGGTAAACAAAAATGAAACAGAACAGCAACCACTTAGCCTTACTCATTTTCCATTCTACCTCATCGAAATGGTAGGAGAATAAATTTCTTTCTGTCAATTAAAGAAGTTCCGATAGCAATTCTCATTCTAGTTCTAGGAATACGCAATGCTGGATACAAAAGAACAGCTAAAACCCTGCTGGGTTTTCGAGTCAGCGAGATCTAAATGCGAATGTCAATCGGTTACGCCCAGACACGAAAACAGGCCAAGAAACGGCGAGATGAAAACGGAAAAAAAAGCGTTTTTCAGTATAACAACAGTGAACACCCCGCCCTCCTGTTGATCTATTATACGACGTGAAAGGTTATTCAATTGGTTGGAAATCTCCTATAAGAAACTGGCCAGTGAGAGAAAGAGGTAAAAAAAAAGTGGGGGGGGGGGGGGGGGACTTTTGAAACTTTTCCGGGATAGCGAAAGGACTAATT
>JBCAUA010298461.1:0-19532 GCA_038406235.1 Peronia verruculata | reverse complement strand
AAGAAGAAAAGAGGGGGGGGGGATAGCCTTGCTGGAAGTGACTTGGAATAAAATCAGTTTTTGTTTTTGTGTCAATGCAAACAAACAAAAAAAAAATGTGTTACTCACTGTCAATAGATGACATTGGGAGTGTATGTGTGCATGCCTGTGTGTAGCTATGACTATGTGCCACATGAATGTGTCTTGTGGGTTTCAAACTCTTTGAGTAGAGGGTCATGAGTGCAAAGCATTGGGAACCATTGCCCTAGAAAATCAGTAGCTGGTTTTAGTCCCATTTTTCATATGGACATTTTAATTCTAGGAGTGGGTCTCTGAATGTGGCAGGAGGAGAGGGATGCTAACGTCTCTACCTCACAGTCATTTAATCTAGATATCAATCATTTGGCAGTTTCGGTGGATGTGATAGCTTAGTCAATGAAAATAATGCACAGAGTAGATGTATCAAACATGTATAAAATATGTTTTCATAATATAACAAAAGCATAAAAGCTTGAATGACCTTGAATTTTTGTTTAATAAAACTAAGGGATTTTTAAAAAAAAAAATTTTCTGGATGGGCATTTGTGATACATGCACGTGTATTTATGTTCATAGCTTGGGAAAAAGTATATAGAGGACTGTAGCCCTTTCAGCTTTACAAAGAGAGATAAGCCATTAAAGGAGGGGGTGGCATTGGGAAGGATTTTTGCTTCTAATACAGTTTTAGGACAAGAACTCATGACAGAGAAATTAAAAGGAAAACAGAACAATAAGTAAAAGATTGATAGCCAGAAATGCTGAAGACTGGAACCAGGAACACATGAGATGTATGGAGATGATAAAATTAAAGAATGTCAGCAAACACACATAGATCTAATGGCATACAAGAAAGAAACAACAGGTTTGTTTCAATGAAAGAAATAATTTAATGATATGCGTTTTGAGGCAATGAAAACAAACAAACAAAGAGGATAAACATCACATAGTTGTCCACTTTTCAATAATATATAATCATAGCAAAATTACTATTGCATACAGCAGGTCTCTCAACAAAATGACAAACACCAGCAAACATCACATCATCTCTTATACAGTTCAGCAATGATAAAGCATGAGGTCAGCTCATATTCACAACACTGTGCATGGTCATGATATTAACACCCAAATTACAAAATCTTGATATATACAGAAACTCACCAGCAAAGAATCTAGATTTTTATTAACAGGCTATTAAAATATGTAAAAATCATTCAAGGATTATCTCTGTTCCTCTCCAGCTAGAAAACCACGTTGACATTAAGGCAATGAGCTCTTAACATACAGCTCATTTTCTTATTATCATACAAACGTGCATATCAATATCCCATGCTATTTCCTGAAATGTCAAATATCAAATCGCAAGTTATGGAATGTTTTCAATAAATAGACACTATAGATCTCACACTACTCAAAACTGTCCACTACTTTAATTTTAATAAATTTAGAATATAAGTACTGTTTTCGTCATTAACTGATCTATCAACAAAACCATATGACCTGTGACGTTCTCCCCTTAATAATGGACAAAATAAACTTGCCCCACTGAGTTAACAGTGAAACACTTACTGCAGTACAATACCATTCAAGTTTGGCAACTGGCCAAATCCCTGTTTTTATTTTTCTTAAAAAATGAAGAAATATTACAAGTCAGACTGAAAGATCCAAAAGCAAATTTGAAGACTCGTTCTAACAGACCATCATCAATCATGTTAATGAATATTTAGGGCATAAGTATGTTTTTCAAATCTGAAACGGTCCTCCTAGACAATACATGGACTACATGTATTTGGAAGCTGAGGTAGCAAAACAAAATTCAGTTCATAATTAACCATTCTTATTTGCAACTGTCTAAAATTCCTTGAAATGCAACAAGATAATTTTTGTTTGCTGACTACAACTTGAAAATGAAATGTTCTACTATTTCCATCAACTTTTTGCACCAACCATATGGCTGATGCAAAATACAAAGGAAAGAAACAAGCAAAAAAACATGTCAAGCATAACAGGAAACATGACAGCAATAACAAAGGGACTGATTTTAGTTTTGTGTTTGGTCATTTAAGATTTTAAAATGATGATTTTACAAAACGACAGTGATTATGCATTTCTTTTCTACACGCAGATGATGACTGGTCTTTTATACTGTCGATAATGAAGAGGAAGCTGCTTTCTTCTTTTCTCATTAAAGATAAAATTTAGATATGCCATGGATTTCTAGTGAGACAAGAGATAATCTGCCAATAAAGGAAATAAAAACAAAGAAACAAGAAAGTGACAAATTCAAAATGAACCCAAAGAATGGCAAAGTGAATCTAACAGGTGCAGTTGTTCTAGGAAACAAACTTTGCTTTACAGAATGATGAAAGTACAACAAATGGATTCTGCACTGTGACACATGCAATGAAAGACATTGTCTTCTTCTACAACACACTGAATATCAAGACAATTTTATCATATTGAAACTTGCTGGCAAACTCCACACTGAGGAATCTAACACTACAAATATCTATGGTGACTGGCAATGTACTTGCATTTTTTATTATGATGGCGAATTAATCTCCATTTAGAACTGGATTAAGTGCAGTTTCACTGCTGTTAAGTTGGCTTCTTTACTCTGGTATTACTAAGACAATGAGCGTTGTTTACTCATCCTTCTTGCTGATGCAATCACAATGTACAAACAGTTTCAAAGATGTGTACATCAGACATGTGTGAGTAAAGCCTCAATTATTTAATGAAGCCAAAAATGTCCTGACAGGAGGCACCTTCGTTTTTTCACAGTCAGTGATTCTACAGATTTTATTGCACATTACAGTACGACACTTGATTTTTCCTGCCCTAATAATGCTCTTCATAAAGTTCCCACATTGTGAGCATTTCCTTTTGACAACTCAAGTATGTTATGAAGGAGAGGGGGTGAATGGACTGTGAGCACTGACTACATTGACATACTGATGTGTTTCTATGTAATTTATGAAGACATGACTCTCCATGATAAACTAACCAGCAATGTGGAGTCTTTAGCCTTGTCATCAAAATAGTAACAACCAAGACAAGAAAAGAAGTGGTTATCTGTGTGCAATGATACACGTCATACTAACGACATGCAATGAACGATAGGATTTCTGGACACAAGAACCATTCAAAGCTGAAATGTTCAAATAGCAGAATTAACTTTTAAACTGTGCTCATCCGCACAATGAAACACAGAGACAGAAATATCAAGAACGCAGCAAAGACTTTCACACCAGCACAACCACTCTGATCCTCAGCTCATCAGACATTAACAATGATACACAGTAAAAAAAAACTTTACTGGCCCTCAAAGATCTGAGAGCTACACACATTTAGCTCTGTCAGAAATATTGACACAGACAGACAAACCCAATTTAAATGATATAACCTCTGAAATTTCACAAAATATTTACATATTCCACTGTTTGAACTTAAATCCAGACTCCCCAAAGGATTTCCATGACAACAGAAACAGTGTGAAGAAAGCCCCAATCATAAACAAAGTACTGATAAACTTTGGTATTCAACAGATATAGCCCACAAAATAGAATGATCCAGAGAGGCCTAATTAATGAACTGGGACGGGATCCTCAAAATGCATGTATTGTAAAAGAAATCTCTTCTAGCATTGAACTCCATTTTTTCTCAAGTCTCAAACCTACAATAATAGTCCTGCAGATACTGGAGCTGTTATAGGCCCATATGCATGAACATTGGTAGTAACACTGTGTAATACAGAAAGAATACCTAACAATACAAGAAAGTAACCCCTGGCCAAACATTAGGCTACTTGTGCAAAGACGGAGAAATGAAGAAAACAGAAATGACAATGTGGACATAACTAAACAGTCCACAAAAAAAAGCATCTTGTACAGTGCTGTATGTAAATTTATATGAATCAAAATTGACAAGGCAAAAACTATCATATACAGTACTAGATCCTGTGAGACACTGGCTGGCAATGATTTGAACTACAGAAGCCTTCACCAGTATCATCAGACACACAACAATCAAAGCCATAATCAAAGACAGGCCACATTTTCGGTAATTACTTTGAATCAATTCAGTTATTAAAATGTTACAGTGAGAATCGACTGGAAATTACTGGTTCTAATATGTCAGAGTGGGAGCTCAAACTTAAAAACTCAGAATTAATCAGTTTTCATGTAATTTTCTTTCCCCCCAAAAAACATCATCTTACAACATTTAAATATTGGAACAAATATCCAAAAAGATCTTTTCACAAAACTAAATCATAGCACAACCCAAAATAGCTTGGCTTAGTTTTTGATATAATATCATCTAATCTGAATTCAAACCAAAATCAATGATTGATCCTTTTCATTGTTTGTAAGACCTATAAACACGATTTACCTCAAATATAATGAACCTGTTGATTAAGAAGAAGGTGTGTATAATGCCTGACACCCGGGCTATGACATAGCTCTCTTGCCTTATATCTACTACATGTAACAGACAGCTCAATCCTTCTAGTTATCAAAATCTTAGTACAACAGATATGTTCACTATGTTAAGTTAAAAGTTAAGCATACAAACAAAATCCATAACTCTGAGTAGTTTAGGCTTAGAAACTAGTTCACAGTTGTCTCCATTTCATTCATCCCAGGCAAAACATGGTGACAAAAGGAGGTAAAAGTATAGATAATGTCAGGTGTCAGGTGAAGTTCTATATGGAATGTCGGGGCAAATGACAGACTACATTACAGCACTGGCTGATCACAGTTGGACTGGATGATGGGGAGGACTCAGCACCTGACAAACAACTCACTGGGAAATGATCAACAATACACCTGATAGGCTCACAGCCAGGAGCTCTTACACTAGCAAACCTCTTGCAGTTAATGAACAACTGGTCTCTTTCGAACATCAATTTACCAAAATATTTAGCTTGCAGACTTTGCAGGTGGAGTCAGGAGATAATATGAGATTGGACTGTAAAATATTAAGCTACTGGCAAGACAATGTCATGGTTTTCCTTTAATATTAATACTTAAGTGATATCCAATTTCAGCCCACCTGAAGTGAGATCCCATACAGGAGCACATATGAAGGGTTTCAGGGCAAGATGAGACATATCCAAAATAGCGGTTTAGAGAAAAATGACAATTTGTTCTTCAGCAGTGAGTAATTCATCATAAAGAACTTGAATTTTCTAAAGACTTTCCGGGAGAGATAAGTCACGTTCTGGGAAAAGGAAAGTCCTTACCCTATAGCACTATCACCATTCCCAGAATTGAGGGATTTAAGTTCAAAAATGGCTTTTGTTGCATTTTCCTCTGAAACCCTTCATATGTCGAACTGTCAAGCTGATATATTCAGTCTCAATTATTATAGCTGGTGTTTAAACTACTTCCCACATGACACCCAATAAAAGTTACAAGGAGCTCATCGTATGGGCACTCAAACCTGTACTTGTCTTTTCCTGCATATGATTAGACCCTTTCAGCTAACACTCCTGGGTTCTCACTCTGAAACACATTGCTGAAATGAAGTAAATTCTTGGCTGCGATACCTGGCCAGACTTAGACAAACATGAAACATGAGTGCGGAGGATGGAAGAACACACAACTGCACACCTGCCAACTCTTTGTACATTGTGGGAGTCTCAAAGCTAAACCCCACATACAACTCCCAATCCATTTGCACAATGTTTGCTGAAAATAAGTGATTTTACAACTTAAGGCCTAAGTCATTCTCTACACTTGTCATCTTACAGCTGCATACCAACTAACTTTCTGTATTCAAAAAGTCACACAGCAAAATTCCAATGATCCCTCAGTGACAGGGAATCTGCAAAAAGTTTGGTGCATTTCTAGTGATAGCGGTTGTTTTCACAACTTCATGACCTAGGCCATTCTGCACTTTATGTCAAAATTCATGATACCCTCCTGAATTTCAGTGTCATGAAGAATTAAATGGAACATATATTTGACATCAGCCCTTAGACAGGTAAAAAAAAACAACAACATGAAAGCAGAATCTGCTAACATGGAAGTCCAGGTGTTAAATCATGCTTCCTTTTTTTTGTTGATTAATTTTCTTTTTGCCTCTTGCTGTAGACCACTACTGTAACCAAATCATCAGCTAAGAAAAGTAATTTTGTTACAAATGCCTCATAAAAACAAAACTAAAAATCATTGAATGTAACTGGCTTTTGATGAATTGGGAGTTTCATGATCAACTGACAAAGCATGCAGAACAAGAACCTCCTTGGCCATGGTACAGCATCACTTACACCTAAGTTACCAACATGTCAACATTACAATATTCATGCACACGCAGATAAAGAAATAGTTCTGCAAATACATATATTTGTTTATATATATAATTCAAAGCTCCAACAACTACACCCTGTTATAATTCAAGACCAGCATATTTCACCAAGCAAAAAATAATAATAATAATGATAATTACAAAACAAAACAAAACAAAAAAACTGCTGCACAAAAAAATATCTGGAAGCACAAAATTCTACACTTTATACAAAAACTCACTGATACACTCTACATTAGAAAAAAAATAATAGAAATTTAAAAAAAAATTGTGCTACTGGCTATCTGATGACTGATAGAAAGATTATATAAGGGACAGGTAAGCATGACGCATTAAAATATCTGAAGGCCCTCTATATGTGACCCCTGGGACGATCGAGATGATGCCGAGGAAAGATAATGCCATGTCTGATGCCACCGTCCCTAGCAAAGAATTAATATACAGCTACTTCAGTGGAAACTGGGTGGGGAAAAAAATGGCGGGGAGGTTTTAAGTGCTGTGTAGTTGAGCAACTCTGAGACTGATAGTCTTCCTACTATTGTGCCATGAAACAAACAAACAAACACATAAATATGCATTTCTCCATTCTACAACTGAGCACAAAAAGCAGGGGATGCCAGACACTAAGATACATAAGAGAAAAAAGCAAACAGCAAATGAAATATCAACTAGGTGGACAAAAAACACATGTACGGAAATACAAATGAAAGTTGTGGCTAATGTGAACAACTGCATGAACATACAATAAATGGCTTAAAACTACAAAGCTACCTGACTCACAGATCATTTGAATGAGCTCCTAGTCAATGAGACGGTCACATTTCAACAACAAACAAAAGAGTTTCAGTCATACTATGGGACAGATGGGAGTATGGTGCTCATAGTACAGGTCATGATAGAACAAGGGTGATAGAACACTGGTTGTTTGTGTCAGTCACCAAAAGTCTTGGAAAAAGTGTCAACAAATTACGTTTTCACAGGAGAGGAAACAATTCTAATATCCTGAAACAGTTCATGTTTTTATACTACAATGACCTCCAGGAAGCCAGTAACAGGTGGCTGAAAGGCAAAGAGGTAACAGAACGTAGCGGTACTAAGATCCAGCATGTATTTACTTCATGTGGCAAGCCTAAACAGTTACCAAACAAACTTGTACAAGGAAACATGTACTTGTGTTGTCTTAGAAGAAGGAACATTTCTAACATCCTGCATGGATTAATGTTTTTAAGACATTAGAATGTGGCCTACATTTATTTCTCACCACAAGACAATCCAGAGCAACGGTACAAATGACTGATTGTACAATGTATGAGTAAGTTTCCAAATAACTTGTACAAAGTATTAATAAATTATGTTATTGTTCAGGAAGAAACAACTCTAATATGTCACAATGAGTCACGAACAATCTGCTCATCACTGTTATGTCAGTGCTTTTTCTGGGGCAAAAAAAAAAAAAAAGATCAAAAGAATAGTGTATTTAAAAATAAGCCAGGTTTAAAAATTACCAACAGCTTAGCATCTGTCTTATCACTCAATAGCAATGATTTAAAACACGGGAGAAAGCCCAGCAGTCCAGTGGCTATCAAGCTGCTCCACCCATGAGTTGGATAACAAGTTGTCTTCTACTTGACAGGCTACCATCCTCTGCACAAGTGACACCTGCATACAACATGACCAAGAAATTCTTCAACACCAGAATCAGGGTACAACAACAGGGAGAAAGCCCAGATGGGTTTGTTTCTTATACATTAACCTCTATTTTGCAAACAGATCCCCACTTCACAGGTTTGTTGTTATTGTTGTTGTTGTTGTTTTCCTTCTTTTTTCCTGTGCTCTCTTATTATAGCCAATAACTAAAACAGACATAAAGAGATGAGATAGACAACTTTACACTGATTAAGGAAGAGACAAAAACAATATAAAAAATGAAAAAAGAAGGAGGTTAACCTTTTCACATCGCACCTTGCCTGAACCCAAAATTCTCTACTTTGCCAGAAGATGAAATGCGATATTATAGTAATGTCACTTTCAAAATATAATGCACATCAATATTATGATGTAAAACAAAATACAAAACTCTGAAACTCAATACTCACAGAGCGCGATGTGGAGAGTTGCAGTGTAAAGCCCGCAAGACACACATGACGCGACAGTAGAGGTTGCGATTGGTGCTGCTCAATACTAGGGCAGCGTGATGTGAAAAGGTTAAAAGTATTTTTCTACATAGTCTGTGGTCATGGTATTCTGCTCATTTTATTTCATGCTAGGCCTGTACTACCTGTTAACTTGCTCTCCTGATAACAACCATGGAGTCTTTTTCATGCCTGTAAACTTTGTCCATAGCAAACACCGTGCAAGAAATATCCAAGGTGATCTCCAGCAACCTCTGATATACAATTTCCTAGAAACAGTTCGGCATACAATATGCTTCCAAGCAGACACAACAATATTTAACAATCCATCAAAATGGATGAGGAATTTTTAAAAACAAGTCAGAAAGAAATGAAAGGGCAATAAGCTGGATATCTAAGAACAGTGATTATACATAACAAAACTGAATGCTACACCTAGAGAAAATATGTCTGATCAAGTCTATGACAACAAAAAGGCTTTCACTCTGGGGTTCAGTTTTCAGTTGTTCTGCACTTTGAGAGAGGTGAAAATTGATGGAGGTTAATCAGACTTGTACAGTCCTCATAGTCCCTTTATGGCCACAATGATCTTAAAATGTCATTAAAAGTCAAAGAATCTTTTCACACCAGCAAAACTACTGTCTAATTTCTGGTTGCTTTAAGCTCCCAAAGTGCACAACAATTCAAACCTCATAAGAATGCCATGCTACTGATGGTCAAATCTGGGGCTTTTACAATATGATGTTAAATAAAAGAAAGCTTTTGTCTGGGGTTTAGACTTCTGTCTCGCCATTTGCTTAATTGTCTTTCCTTTACACATCACCATTAGTTACTTAAGGGTCAAAGTTTTGCTAGAACTATCTGTAGATTGAATGCTGTTCTATGTTTGATGAATAGTTTGTAATTGTAATATCTGTCCTGAGTATGTCATTTTGCCCGTGTAACTGATCTGACCAAGAAACAAGAGCACAAAAGTGAATCTGACCCCAGATAAAATATATCAACAAAAAAATTATGGAGAAGAAAAAGCTGCTCTGCTTCTAAACACAATCTTGCACACAGATACACACCCACACACACACCCACACACACACCCACACACACAGGGAGTAGACGTGGTGGTCGTCAACTCTCAGCTCTTGTGTAGAGGAGGCCGGGGTCCTCGCTGTGTAAGGCCCTCGAATCGTTTGAACGTGTAGTTGATGAACACCCAGTCTTTATACTTCGGGTCTTTGAACTCTTCCTCATTGTGCTGTGAGGCCGCTGTAAGTGAAGAATCAATGGTTTATTTAAATAGTTGATATACAATATCTCAAATGTCAAGAGATCTGCTAATTGTGCTATCGTCGCTATAAGACAACAATCAATGCTTTATTTGCACAGCTGTTAAACAACATGGCATGTGGACAAGGGTATGTGCATTTATCTCCTCATTGTACTATGAGATGACTGTAAAAAAAAAGGATCACCGATGTGTTCCAAATGACTGATAAGCCAAGAACAAATGGGACGCAGGATCTACACTGTTATTTAAAATGGATTTCCATGCCTTTTCATTTCTATAAACAAACAATAGTTTTTAAAATTCTGTTACGCATTGAGCTCATGACAGAAATAAATAAATGATCGAGGACATAACTTAAACAATGTAACCAAATCAAACTGAAGGAGCAGCACTGATAGTCGACAAAACTCATCAAGCTATCAAATTACTACAACAAATAACTGCGAGCACAATTATATTTCATGAGTAAATCTAATTAAATAGTTGGAAAATCAAAGCATCCAAACAAAACATACACATTCTGGTCCACTGACAATGAAAGTCAACTCTTTTTTTTTATTTCAAAGGAATAATGTTTCACATGTAAAGTGTCTGTCAGCTTATTTCACACATACACATACATTGGGAGGCAATGAGGACTTACGGAGTTTCAAATCAATTTCTGGGAAGTCATCAAAGTTGGAGGTATCATCAATGCCCTTGACATCAACAGGAATAAGAGCTGGGCGTTCCCTGAAGAAATTTACAGACATGCCATATGAGCTGTGTTCTGGAAGTCAAACTGACATACAATGCAATATCTATTATGCATATTTTAGAAATGCTTCTAAGACATGAACCTCTGAAAGCCACGAGTCCATTTCACAATTTTTACACATAATTCATTCCATGTGATGCAACTTGATTAATACAATTGGCTTCCACTAGATCAAAGTATTCAGCTATGGCCTGAGATCAGCTTGGCCAAAAAAAAAAATTATGATAGCAGTTAAGCATGTGAGCATGACATTATGCCACAACTTTTCCATGATCTGAGAAATGTTGGTATGAGAAAGCAAAGCAGTTCTGAAGATGAGCTTCAGGAAAGGACCACAATAGTGTTATTATTTCTTTCTCACATCACAGCAACACAACTGAACAACTGTCACTAGCAGCATCGCAAGCTGGTACCCTGCCAGTCAGTACTGTCCCTACCTGATATGTTCCCAGTCCACTCCTTTGAAGAACGGATGGCTCTTAATCTCCTCCACATCATTGGCACCTATTCTATGTTCTGGATCACAGCAAAATCTGAAATACCAATGTGGATGTTCTAGTCAGTGACAAGGTTTTGTTACCCATAGATTTTCATGACATGCGTGTCGGCAAACTTTGATTTCATCCCTATAAAATTTAACCTTAAAAAATTTTAAATAATAATGATACGATTAATTCACTTCAGTAAGTTTCCCAACAATAATGAGAATATACAAGAAGCTGGTGTGGCTCTATTTGCAGACCTCAGCAAAGGCTTATGATATGGACTTTTGCAGTCATACGTTTGAACAGTATATCTGTCAGTTGTGATCTTTTTTTTTTTTTTTTTTATCTTCATCATCACAAGTCTGTTGGGTCTAATGATAACTGCTGTTTTCACGCTGTAAACAGCCCCGTCTAATGGGTGTCTTATCCATTTACCTACAGAATGCATGCCAGAGGATACCAATGTCCACAATACTTATAGATTATGCATGCACCTAATTATGATCCCAGAAAATTGTACTTTTTCTGTGACAGACTTCCCATTTGCAAAACCAGGGTAAGCTACGGTGACCTGCTATGCCTCAATGTGGAAAACTACTGTGGTCATAGCATTTTTGTTTTAAGGATCCAAGAAGTTAAGAAATAATGGCTGGTCAAAATCAATTGTGACAGACCAGACTTCAAGGTGGGGCAGGTCATTTAAAGATTGTGGAAGCAAAGTGTGGTCAAGATAAAATAACAGTCAATACTCCTCTGTGACAAGAGAGTTAGAAATGGTCCACTGTGCTTGGTCTCTCACCTTTTAATGAGATCTCTGGCTTCATTGGAGATGGGCATCTCTGGAGGGAAAATGAGAGTCTCGCGCCAGTTCATGACCTTTCTGTAGGTCTCCTGAGGGTTTTCCGAGCAGAAGGGAGGGTAGCCTAAACAGGGGAAAAAAATTCACAGCTTATGAAAAAAAAAAAAAAAGAAGGAAGGAAAGGACAGAGGAAAAGAATTAATCTTTCTATCCAATAATCAATAACACAACTATCATTACCTTTTCACATGTCATTTTGTATATTATTGTTACAAAAGATGTTAAGGCACACAAAACTGTGGGTTCAAATCATCAGTTTTCATTTCACTGTTTCAAAGCTACTCTCACATGAATACAGTACCATAGTTATCTTGGTCATTAACCTTTAAACCTCCAGTAGAGCACAGATCTGGTAGAAACATCTCCAAGTTTTCATCTTCTGTGTTCTATGTTGATATTACCAGATGACACAAAATGTGTTTTATATCTTATTCTGACAAATTATGCCATGACTTGTCCATGCAAGTTAAAAATTCAAAAAGTGACAATTTTTGGAGATAGATAGCAATGGTTGAACACTTGCTAGTGGACTGGTATATGTGTGTAATTCAGATCTTTTCATCCAACCTTTGCATGACTGACTAAGTCTCATTCATATAAATTCTGACTTTCTAGCTGTTTTAGAAAAACACCACATTTCAGACTGTTGTGTTTTCAGAGAATGCAAATGATTTGTGAGCAGAGGGACTTATTGCTATTGACAAATGCGAGTCCTTGCCACCAATGAACCACCTGTAGCCAGCGAGCTGTAAGCACATGACAATGAGAACAATATTGTAGATAACAGCTTCTAGGTTAAAAAGAGTGCATTTTGTTTAGAGTCAAAATGTTTGAAGTACATCCTTGCTGAATCAACATCTCTTGGCAGTCCTGTCACTATTTGTCTTTTTGTTTTCTTTATTCCTTAGTATTGGCCAATGTCAGTCTTGTTTGACGTCAACCATTGTTATGTTTTCAGTCCTGATTACGAGACTCAACTATATGTTCTCATACAACCATTAGTTAGGTGCATCTATTGACTTACATAGCAAACTTAAACTGAATGGGATCAATACTTATGGACTATGAACCATCTCCATGAACTACATACTATCTGGTTTGTGATATCTCAGACAGTTCAGTTGTGTGAGCCAGAAATCACAGGGAAGATGTTGATGAGGACAGAATACATATTTTGCTGTGGTTTCTCATTAATTTTTTTAAAAAATCACTCATTTCACATTAATTATTTATCTTGTTTTTTTAAATTTGTATGTTTATTTGTTTATTTTTTATTTCTACATCAGCTCCCTCTTCCAAGAATGTTAACTGAAATCCAGTATCCTGTACAGGAATTGTGACATGAAATAATTAAGACTGTCATATTTGGGCTGTTTTCCCAGGCGCCTTGCAGATATGTCCAGGATGCATGAATCAGCAAAGTGGAAATGTGGACATACCGATGAGCATCTCGTACATAATGACACCCAGCGACCACCAATCACAGGAGCTGGAGTAGCCAGTTTGCATAAACACCTCGGGTGCAATGTAGTCTGGTGTCCCTACTGTTGAGTAGGCCTGAAAACAAAAAGAAACATCAAATATCAGCATTGAGCTTTGCAAAGCATGCACATGGTTAAGTTGTTACTTAAGCTCAAAAGGAAATCGACATGGCCAATGAGCCATTTTGGTCAGCCAGCAAGGCCATTTCGCTCCACTAGGTACATGAGATAGACAGCAAACATTGCAGCATTGTAAAGAACAAAAACAAGAAAAAAATCAAATTTGCTCACGTTATTCAAAATATATGAAACAAAATACTGGCACTTGTGATACAGTGAAAACATTTATCTCATCATCATAATGTTCATTTTTCAGAATTGTTCACAAGTCATTTTATAAAACAAGAGTAAAAATGTGTTTTTCCTTCGTTCCAATGTCTGTATTACACCTCTTGTACATATTTTTAAAAAAAAGAGAAAGGCTGACAGACAAAATGACTCGCTGCAAGCTGGAAACAGCCATTACACAATTAGCAGTTTTAAAGATAACAGCACTTCTTCTAATTTCATAAGAAAACATTCTTATGGTTAAATTTCTGTCACATGAAAAGAAAATCTGAAATGTTGGAGTTGGCCACCTGCCATAGGACATAGTATAGTACTGACAATCAAACCCAAAGGGATTATTTCAGATACAAAAAGAACTCTTTATTCATACGAAGCACTGGCATGTCACATTGAGATTTGTGAGATCACGTTTGAACTTTACAACTGACAGAGTGACATGTTTAGAAACTTACAAACGTGTAAGTGAAAAACTGACAGTTATGAAGTGTCTTTGTCAGCCACTGGATCATTTTAAACTGATTTAAAAAAAGTTACTTCACCCCATAATATGACAAACATGCAATGAGTAATCGCTATTGACCGGTTTTAATGGTGAGATAACAATAGTGTTGATATCATTGAAAAAGCACTACAGTATAACACAATCAGGCTTGACCATTCACTGGACTTTTCATACCATAGACCCTGGCACAGAAGCTAAGTGACCAGTTGTCCATCTATTTCAATAACAGATGTCACCAGCCACTGGTTCAGAGCCAAATCCAACAGAGTATTGTTACACCTATGCAACTTCTAAAGCAGAATCAGATCTGCTCAGGTATTGCCGAGCTAGTAATGACAAATGTTCTGAACAATTCAACAACTCACCAAGGCCCTTCTGTTTCTTTTCCAACTTTCTGCTTTTCTCTTGGAGTCCATGGGATTTCCATCTGATGATGAAGATGTAAAAAAAAAAAAAAAAAGGAATGTATTTAACTGTCTCAGTGCAAGAGCAGGATAAGACTTTTGAGGGGAGCTCTGATAAAATGCAGTAGTGATGAGACCACAATAATCATGTATTACTTCATTGTGTGTTACAAAACAACAAGGGAATTTATCAGTTATAGCTCATCAGACAGGCTTGATTCCATTATCACTCCAACTCTCCCTATTTCAGTCAATGATCGATTGGTTTGCTTGGTCCCAGACTGTCTGTAAGCAATACATAAACATTTTTGAAAATTTCCTAGCAATCAAATTATTCCATTAGCAGAAAAATATGTCACTTAGTGTCAGATAAAGTGTTATTTTACTTTCTACTTCACTGTTGCTGGTGATGTAATGAAATGCTTTATTGTATATTTTAAAAAGAGCTGCAATTTTTTTTCTCTGACAATTACAGCTTAACAGATATCTTGATTCAGATGTCGTTCCTGACAGGTATAATTTAATACATTTTCCAAGTGAGTTTTTTTTTCACTTTTCAGCAGTTACAAAGGCCAGCCAGGTGATCTAGTACGTTATATGAGTCACTAGCTATTCACACTGCGTTACAATCTATAGCACAATGTGGGGCTCTACAGGGCAACAGCTGCTCATGAATTTTGTTGACTTGGTATAGATGATTTTCCATGGCCTTTTTATAACAGGGAGAACATTTGCTCAACAAAACACCTGGCTGTTGTCACGTAGACATGATATGTCAGCAACTGTATATAAGAGATGAGAATTGTGACATAAACAAAATTATTTTCATTCATTCACTGCTCCCGTAGACCAGTTGTCCTTTGGGGCACCTCTGAGTATCTAACAACCAGCTTCCTCCATTCCTCCTTGTTCTCTGCCTTTCTCAAGGTGTTCTTAAGTTCCAGACTCGTCCACATAATTATTATATATCTACATTAGTGAGGAGATATGATCATGTATTCTGCTGGGAGTCAACTAGACCTATCTGTTTACAGTACACATTTGACAAAAAATATTGACTTACACATTGAAAACATAGATGAGAATGATTGGTGCAGCTTTTTAATCTACAAGCATTACAAAAATATTGATTTAATTAAAAGGGTGAACACAGCTGTAAGGAAAGATTACGTTTTCTGCTATGAGTCAACTAGATCTACCTTTTTTTTTCCACAAGTCAAGTACTGACAGTCTAACAATTCACTTGGTTGTTTTAACAATAAACAAAACTGATGGGATAAGAATGGTATCGGTAGTACAACTCAATGCTGGAATGCCCTGACTGGTGAAGGTGGCACTTTCAGAAATATATTCCAACTAATGTGATGATGACTATTGGAAGAAGAAAGTATGTACATAAATCTTTATGCAAGTCAGCTTGACCTATCTTGATATGTTATACACATGTTGAGTGTCTATAGGCCAGCTATAACAACTAATATAATGGAAGAGAATAGTTGAGTCAGAATACTGGAGTAACTGATGGTGTAACAACAAACACTAGCGAACTGATGTTATCAGAAATATATCATAATAATTCTTATACAAGTTCTCTGTACACCTGGCTAGAGATGGTTTTGCAAGCCGAACATCTAAGCTCTGACTACCAACACAGGCTATAGGAATAGGTGGGAATAAGGGGGACGGTGAAATTGATGATGTTTCAGACTATTGGAGATGGCATTGTGGAAAATGTCTGAAAACTGGTGAGGAGAACTGAAGGAACCGACCATGCACTCTGCTGTAAGTGTGTATGTGTTACGCATGTAGAGCTTACACACCAGACATCACTAACTCAATGTGGGCTGATGGTACACAGTATACTGCAGTCCTTGAATGTTTAAACCCTGACAATTAATGGTGGCTGTTTTATCACTAAACAAAGTAAGTGGGATAAGAGTGAAGTGGTGAAGTGAACTAGGACGAATGGTCATACAAGTATACAATGCAGAGAGTTGGTGGATCATGTACAAGTTGGAAGATGCTGAGAGAAGCTGAGGTAAGAACAAGCAGGATCAGAACTGTGATGTGATGTCCTTTAGGTACAGAGCATAGCAAAGAGAGTTAGCTAATCCATGTACTATGTATTCATATGGGGACATGTTCACATAAGTGGGTCAAATATCTGCAGCTGAACCAATATTCTAAGTGAGCTGTCTACACACGGTACACCAATGGTGGGGATTGAACCTTTGGTGTAATCAGTCATACATCAGAAACTCTTGACAAGTGAGAGAGTGGGCAAATTTGATTATGTTCTTACACAGGGATTTTTTTGTCAATATATAACGGGAACAATAATGAGCTTTTAATGGACAGAGACATAGACAACAGAGAGAAGAAGAAGAAAGGTGTGGAAAACTAAGTGGTCAGACAAAACTGTACAGTCCGTGTCACTCCAAAGACTCACTGTCGCAGAGCGGACTAATTTATCTGTTTATTTAGACAATCATTAGGTTACTCATAAGATGAATAGTCAGAAATGTGTGCCACAGAGAATTTAATTTCTTATAACCACTTCATGGTCAGATCATCTGATACCAATAACCTTAGGACAAACACAAACAATCAGGTTACTTTCACTCATTCACAATATGTGGTGATTTTAATTATTTTTTCTCCTTTGTCAAACATTGTCGCTGAATATTTCTACCCAGTTCAATCTCATTTCTTAAATCTACCAGAGACCATCACATCTTGAAAAAATACAATTTCTCATTTCATGAGCACTTTTTAGGTACCAATAATGCCAACAGGACTGGGAGATCCTAGATTCAGTTGTGATATGCAAATGGAAGATCCAAACATTTACCCCCTGGGCAGCTAGAGAAGCGTTATCCTTGCTTGTGGACTCCTTTACTGATCCCCAGCACCCAGTCAATTAACCCAACCATATTCCTTCTAGGTCATGGATCAGATTCAGTGATACAGCTGGCTCTGGCCAACACCTGTTGCCTTCCTGATGGCAGAATTGTGTGCTATGCTAAGAACTTACAAATCCCCTTCTCATAAATGATGTGCTACCAACACCCTGTTCTAGACACACTTACATAAGATACTATGAACTATCCTCTGTACCAGATAAACAAGCTGGAGACCACTGACCTGGACATGTGAGAGATTAGTGCTATTGGTGACTGGGCCATGCTTGTTGTAGTGGTGAGCTTTTACATAATGTAGTGGCACTGATGGTAGTGGTAGCTGTTTACATGGTGATGGTGATGGCAGTGGTGATGGTTGTGTGTGATGGTGGTGGTGGTCGTGTGTGATGGTGGTGGTGGTGGTGTTGTGATGGTGGTGGTGGTGTGTGATGGTGGTGGTGTTCGTATGTGATGGTGGTGGTCATGTGTAATGGTGGTGGTGGTTATGTGTGATGGTGATGGTTGTGTGTGATGTGGTGATGGCAGTGGCAGTTGTGTGTGATGGTTGTGGTGGTTGAGTGGGATGTGGTGGTGATTGTGTGTGATGGTGGTGGTGGTTGTGTGTGATGGTGGTGACAATAGTGGTTGTGAGCGATGGTGATGGTGGTAGAGTGGGATGGCGGTGGCAGTGGTGGTTTTGTGTGATGGTGGTGGTGGTTGTGTGTGATCTGGTGGTGGTTGAGTGGGATGGTGATGGCAGTAGTGGTTGTTTGTGATGGTGGTGGTGATGGTGGTGGTAGATGTTTACAAGGTGATGGTGGTGACTGTTTAGAGTTCCACATAGTGATGGTATATGTACATTAGGTAGTGATAAGCTAGCTGTTTGGGCAGTTTGTGATGCTGGCTGTGATAAATCTTTGTGTGGGAACAGCAAAAATGGCACTATGTGTGGTGGTGGCAGTGTGAGCAAGTGTGGATGTTTGTATGATGATGGTAACTGTTTGTGTGGCACTGGTAGTCTATGAGGTGACAGCAGCTGGTTGGGCAGTGACAATGGTTGTGTATCTGGGTGTGCAACGAGGTTGTCTGAGCTTACTGACAGTGGTAAGTTTGTAAAACTCTGGACCTCTTTTATAAACTGGGCATATCTGTATTTCCTATTCATCGAGAACTCAAACTGTTCATGCCTGTATTTTCTGTTCCTGTTATGTCACCGGCATGGGAATGGATGTTGTCGGTACTTACTAGCAAAATCCTTGCCAAAGTTTGAGGTTTTTGAATGCGATGACAAATCTTTATAAAAATCAGTTCTGTGTGACTTTTTCATGCCTGTACAGAGTCCAAAGTCTGACAATTTGATGTGGCCCTGAAATGAATAAATAAATAAATAAATGAATAAATAAATAGATAAATAAACATAGAGATGGACAGATTGAAAGATGGATGGGTGAGTGAGTAAGTAAGTGACTGAGTGAGTATATGAGAGAATAAACAAATGAATAAGAGAATAAATAAATAGATGAAGAGTGAGTGTACATGAAATCAACATTTAAGTTACTATGACAATTATAACCATAGCACCAAACCACAAGGCTGTGGACAATATCCATTACATTATGAAATCTGTATAAGCCTGTAAATTACAATTACATACAATCAAAATCTCATGATCCATAAATGTTTTCTGAAAGCAGTTTTGCAACAGTATACACAGTATACCTGTTCTGCTTACAAAAGATGGCCGTAAAGAACATGAGTTCTATACAAGCTTTAAACAGAAAATAATGTATTGATTTGTCTTCTCAGGGACTGGCATTAAATTACAGGAGAGAATTGTAAAGCAGATATTATCAAATTATCGACTGCATAAGGGAAAGATAACAAAGTAAATTAGATATGATTTCAATACATGCCTATGATCTTTATATCATCAAACTGTCTATTTCGTAAGTAAAGTGATACAAAATCTGTTCAATATGAGTGAGTGAGTGAGTGAGTGAGTGAGTGAGTGAGTGAGTGAGTGAGTGAGTGAGTGAGTGAGTGAGTGAGTGA
>JBCAUA010298241.1:0-19533 GCA_038406235.1 Peronia verruculata | reverse complement strand
TCTATCTATCTATCTATCTATCTATCTATCTATCTATCTATCTATCTATCTATCTATCTATCTATCTATCTATCAGCCTTGCTCATGTCTGTTTGTCTATTTATCAATCAGAAAGAAACAAGTAGACAGACAAAAAAGCAGACAAGCATCTGGAACTATCATTCAGGCCTGGGATGACAAGACATGATCACAGATAATACTGATGTCCACTGGTCCAAGAGTTAACACCTACTAACGTGACAGTTCACACTGTTCCTAATTTGACTCTCAAATCTTCCAAGTCAAAAACTATGGTCCGAACACATAGCCAGCCTTCACAATACGTCTGTCTTCAGTTTTTAAGCAAAAGCAAATTGAGAAACAAATTCGTCTGCAACCAAGACAAACTGATACCGTGTCAAATGAAACGCGCTAGCCCTACAACTACAACCAGTGTGAGGCTCTTCTTTCTCCACGAGCATCTGGAAAAAGTTTCACTAATTTCGAGGTTTGCTGAAACTACGTACGTAATATTAAGCAAAGGGAAAAAATGTAAAATTAAGGCAGAAAAATCCGCCATGTTGTGCGTTTAAATTCAATGTGCTTGCAATAACGTGTACGGATGGGGTATTCATGTAGTACATAAAAAAAAAAAATGTTCAAATTGGACCAACCCAAAAGTTCATTTAACTTGTAAGCCGACAGATTTGTTTCCTAATGGAGGTCTGAAATTACTGAAAATGAAACAAAATGAAACAACACAGTATAAACTGTGTCGCAGCAACTCTTTAAAAACACACACACACACATACGCATAACACTATTAACACAGCGCCTGACATCCCCTGGAGCGTTCCATCTTTACATACAAACTTAGCTACAGAAGATTAAAAACAGTATAAGATATGTCGTTATTGAATTTGTCGTACTCCTCAAATTATCTGCCAGCCTTCGGACGACCCCAGTTTGAAAACCCTTGCAGTATATCATGGACAGCTGCCTGGTCCAGACCCTTCAGAGTACGCCAGACGGTTAGGTCTTGGAGTCGAGAAGGAACATATTGGTAGCCGGTAGCCGAGGGCAGCCTCCGGGCGGCAGGCAGAGATTGGGGTAAACAGTTACTGACTGTGGGTAAATTGTTTACCCGTGGGATTCTCCGCTCCCCTCCTCATCCCCTACCGCTCCCTCCCTAATCACGCCGGTGATCGACGCCCCTGGCGTTTCCCGGTACACCAGCACCAAGCCCTCCCCTTCCCTGTCTTGTCGACGTCATGAAAAGCTTGCCGGCTATATTTACGCTATGAATTTGGAGGAAACTTAAAACTTTTATCAGTGGCTACTCAAATTTGGTCAGGAAGTTCACATTATATAAAATCTATTATTTTTCCTGTCTCTTCCCTCCTCCTTTCTTCTTTCCTCCTTTATTCATTCAATCATTCATTCCATCCACCCTATCCTGTGACAGTGTGATAGATGAGACACTCACTGATGACGATCACAACCAGACTCCGCCATCAGTATCGCGGTGCCCTGCTAGCTGTCCTCTGTGACTCCGCCAAGCTGAGATCTGCCCACTGTCCACTCTTTGATGTTACAAGCCCATCTTTTCCTGGACCTCCCTTATCGTCTTCTATCATCCACGGTTCTTTGAAAGATTCTTTGTGTCAGACCACAATCTCTCCTGGTGTAACCATAATTATCATCTTAATTTCCTGTGATCTCTGTGTAGGCGTATCAAACAGGCTGGATTATTCTCGGTCGTGATTCTGTCGAATTCTTTCTCTATAGTTGTTCACTAATATCACACAACAGAGCTAACTTTCCCTTCCATCTACAATCACGTACAGCAGGGGTTCCCAACCTGGGCTCGATGGAACCCTAGAGGTTCGGGGAGTCAGTCTTAGAGGTTCGGCGGAAGTCAAGACTGACAATAAAATAAATATCTATGTTTTGAATTTGAATAATAAAATCATATTTTATTTTCGCAATCACGAAGGGCTCGGGGGATGTATATGTGGAAGTTGGTGGGGTTCAGAACCTCCAACGAGGCTTATGGCTAAGAGTCGCTGGTCAAGAGTACTGTCTTATGATAACCCCAAAGAACGAATTATCTCCCTTTCACCAGCACTGAGATTAGCAAAAGGCCGGGATGGATGGATGAAGATTGTTAGGATGTCAACAGCGGTGTTCAAATACCCGTCACCCTAAATCCTTCACACACTCCCACACTTTCACACACACATGCAAACATACACATACTGTCATACAGGTAGCCGCTATAGGCACCAACTACCCAGTACAAGTAGGTATTTTACAAACGGGCTTCAAATCCTACTGTCATGTACTTTCTTTCCCATTTCGTGCCAAGCCAGTGATGTCATTTCTATATTCTCAGCTCCGACCTCATGTCGCCAGGTTTTTCTTGCTCTGTCTCAGAACTTTGCACTCTCTCTCTGGGTAGACCAAGCATGTCCAAAGTCCGGCCCGCGGACCGAATGCGGCCCGTGTGCAAATTGTATCCGGCCCGCAGACTCGTCGCATTAAACCAATTCAGACATGGATTTTCTCAGTAGGACTATTTACTGCAGTCCAGATCTCAGTGTCATTCTTCATATTAGTGCAGGCATGTTATTCCGGGATATCATTAGTAACATAAATTTCATAAATAATTCATGTTCATTGATTATTTTCATAGTTATGGTATAAAGAGAATGTGAAGCTGAATGTTCGGCCCCCACACATTTGCATCCTATAAAATCTGGCCCTCTTCTCAAAAAGTTCGACACCCTTGGTGTAGACGATTCTTCTGTCAGTACAGCCGTGTGGTTTTTTAAAGGTGTGATCAAGCTATCGCCTGTCACTAGTTCATCATTAATTGGATTTTAATCTTATGATTTGTTCATTTCATTTAAATAAAGCCGTGGTCGTGATCATAACTGGGCAAGACAAGACAGTTCATCACAAGACAAGACAGTTCATCACAAGACATGACAGTTCATCACAAGACATGACAGGTCAAGGCAAAAACAAGACAAGATTAGAATTCTGAAATTATCATTTCGAACCCTTTCATCTTTTCAGTAGAATATGAATTTAGCAAAATCATGATTCCTCCATGGCAAAGTAGACCAACCTATTATTTGTCGTTCATAGACAGAACGTAGGACTACATCAGCTAGAACTTGTAATCTCATTAGAAAAATAATAATAATAAAAATAAAGACTGACCTTCTTGAAATAATTGCTACATTTATGATTTCTTTACAGGGCTAAAAAGGGCGTTCTTTCACAAACAACATTATGCAGATAAAGTTAAAATCAGACACAATCGGGCCGTTACAAATTGGACAAAATGCGTTACAGGCACGAAGGTGTAACAATGACAGACAATGCGTAATGGTGCAGTGCGGTGCAGACGCACGGAACTCTTGAGTGAAGATGCGCACTAATGACTGTGAAGTCTGACCTCGCGCTGTTTCCTCATTAGTTGTGTGCAGTTGTGTGAAACGTTGCAGTCGAAATACCAATGCACAAACACAACAGCAAAATGACTTGGAGACGCACATACTGAAGATATGTCTCAATGTGGCACCTTGTTTTTAATGTTGTTGTTGTTGTTGTTGTTATTATTCCCTTGTCCGATTACGAGCACAATTACCTGACTTGACTTCCCTTTCGTCGGAACTTAGGACCCACCTTTCATGACAATAATATTTTCAAAATATTTCGCTGACGCTTTTAATGTCTGTTCTCAAAAAAAAAAGGGGGGGGGGGGGAGACGAGGGGAAGGGAGGGGCGGGAATGTCAATATCAATGTTTATGGCGAATGAATATTTGCAAAGCAATGGCAAGAAATTAACAAGATCAAAACAGAATAAAGCCAATTTCTTTCTTTCTGCCTTTTTTTTCAATGCAAAAACATTCACCAAACATTCGTCATTCTTTAGCACTCAATCATTAAACGACCCCAGGCAGACTACAATCAGGGCCAAGGTGCTGATAATTAACACCGGACGAACGCGGAACTCAAACCCAGTCATGTATTAGGAAGCCATGAAAATGACTGCACAGAAGGTGTCGTGTTTGGCTCGTAGGACTTGAAATGACAGGCTGCGTGCAACATTTCTCCGCTGCCATAATAAGATGAAACAACTGGTTAGCTTGGGGTCTCAATTCCTCACTTCCTTCCCTCCCCCTCCCTGACCATTGCCATTTCTGCTGGCCGGAGACTAGGAGAAAGACAACAATACAAACAGGTCCTAGACCTATGGTACGCCACAGGCTGGAAGTGGGGAGAGAACATTATCCTCTCTCTCTGTTTCTTACTTTCTCCCTCTCTCTCTCTCTCTCCTTACCTCTCTCTTTCTCTGTCTTTCTCTCCTACCCCTCTCCCTTGCTCTATTTCTCCTGTCTCTCTTTCTCTCTCCTCTCCCTCTCTCTCTTCTTTCTGTCTCTTTTTCCTCTCTCTATATTCCTGTCTCTTCCAATTTCTCTCTCTTTCTCTCTGTCTCGGTCCCCTTGCAGTTATTTTTCCATGTCGGTTTACTCTGCTGTAGTGGTCACTTACCGAGCCTTTCCATCAACCCTCCCCCCCCCCCCAACCGAAATACACCGTCCCTCCCGGGGGGATTTGTTGTTTCCACCTGATTATCTCCCCTGCCGAGATGTGAGCTGAGCGAGCTGTCCACTTTCACCTCCTACGTCCACTTCAGTTACTCACCCACCAGACAAGTGCTGTCCGACTCATAACCTAAAGGCTGTCATGTCTGGGACGCCGCTACTGTGACTGTTGTTATCGTAATGTTATTAGTATCCTATGGTTGTTGTTGTTGTAAGTTGTTGTAGTAAGTTGTTGTAGTTGTTGTTGTTGTTGGTGGTGGTGGTGGTAGTAGTGGTGGTGGAAGTAGAAGTGGTGGTGGTAGTGGTAGTGGTAGTAGTGCTGGTGGTAGTGGTGGTAATGGTGGTGGTAGTAGTGGTGGTGGTGGTAGTGATGATGGTGGTAGTTAGAGTTGGGGTGGGGATGATGATGACGGTGGTTGTTGTGGTGGTGATGGTGATGGCGGTGGCTGTGGCTGTGGCTGTGGTATGATGGTAGAAGTGGTGATGATGGTTGTGATGACATGCTGAAGTAGTGGTGGTGACTATGGTGGTGGTGGAGGCTACATTAATCCTTTCAACTTCCTGGTTGTCTTGAGGTGGTGGTGGTGGTGGTCATGATGATGGTCCATTGGTAGTGGTGGTGGTGGTGCTGCTGGTGGTGGTGGTGGTGGTGTCAAATCGTTCCGGTCCAGGAAAAAGATATGATTTACTCTATCAGACTGAAAATCTTCGTGACTGCCAGCTTATCAGATCAACCACAAGTTGATAGTTCAACCCCCGACTGTATGATTCCGTAAACGAATTAGTTACGAGGAAGTCAGCGTTCTGTGGGGACACCCACTAAGTGTCAGTACAGGCTGAACTGTCTTCTTAGAAATGACAACAACAGACACTTTCTAATTCCTGTTACAAACTTATCACGTCTCACTCAGACTTGCTCAAAATCTCTGACACTCTACACAATGGCAGGACAAGTTTTCATGGAATCGACAACAAAAGGTGGCTTATGCTACATGTTCTATCCAGACTATATTATTATCTCTTATGGCAGCTATAACAACACCTTACAATCATACCTGTTTATACAAATAAATTTCGAGTTGAAAATCCTCCTGGAGACACGAGCAACAGGCAACTTCTATACAATGTGTACCTTCCACATCACGTAGTAATGACAGCTTGTAAGTGTAATATACATTTTCAGAGAAAAAAAAAATTCTTGGAACCAACAACAGGCAAACTTCTATGTAAAGGCGCAATTTATCCCAAAACGTGTAAATAATGTAAATTATCCCTAGCATTCAACTGTTATTATCTGTTAACACTGTACATCGGTTTATTTATGGTTAAAATGTCATCCTGAAATTGAGTTCGCCAATATTCCGTGAAATTCCATCGACGCATGACCTTGATCTTGTCTCGGCGTAGGTTTGGCTCACTCCTTGGTTTGGCCCTGTTATGGTGGGTAGAAAATGTAAGCTTAAAACTCGTCGCTATGACTGACAGACTTCATACATTTAAGGAGGTCTGTTAAACCTGGATGCCCCCAAACAATAATACAATGTTATAGTGAATAGTCTGAATGACTTAATTACGTAGGAAAACACCTAAACTACTTCCGGTTAGAAATTCCGTCGGGTTTTTCTGAAATTTTGTGTTTTACTATAAGCGACACAACGGTAGACATAGGACATGTCAAACACTATAGATCTAGTACGTATGTACCAAAAGCATCGGATTTTCCCAAATAACCTTGTCGGCGAACAGGGAGATCATCCCAGGGCTTGAAATAACAAACACTGTCTCGTTTTGCAAGTTAGCATTGACCTACAGTGGACGTCTCTCAGGGCACTGGGCCACTATTGTCCATCCGCCCCCGGCCAACTGACCTCAGAGGGCGACATCACACTACGGTCACAAACTGACCAGGTGTTAACCGAGGGGGTGGGGGGGGGGGGAGGGGGGGACGAGATGGACAGGCCCAGGGATCACCTAAAATTATCGGTCACGGTGACATGTCCACGCTCCTGGTCTGTGTGCCGAGATGGCTAACTGGACAGAGAGTGACCTAGATAATGTGTTACAGGAGAAGCTAATGAGGCAAGCTGGATGAACCTGGCGAGTATGTTGGGTCTAGTGTGATAGTGAACACATGTAGGAAACCAGCTGTGTGGGCTACAGAATTTTCGTATTGACAACAAATCAGCGAAGACAAATAGCAACATTTGGACGTGTTAATCAAATAGTCGGATAATCGGGCTGTTGTATCTATATAAGAAAGAATGAACGAAAGAAAGAAGGAGAGATAGACAGAAAGAAAGAAAAAAGGCGGGAGAACAAAGAAAGAAATAACGATAGAACAAAAAACAGGAGAAGAAACAAAGAAAGATCCAAAAGAAATAAAGAAAGAAAAATAAAGAAAGACGGAAATAATGAAAGAAAGAACAGAAGAACGGGGAAAAAAAGAGAAGAGAAACGAATGAAAGAAAGACACAAGGAATGAAAGAAAAAGAAACAAAGAAAAAGCCAGTCTAACATGAATTTAACGATAGAGAAGAGAAGCTAAACCTGCAACACTTCCGGTATTTATGATGTGTAATATAGTAATCGGATGTCCATATCACAGACGATGGGAGCGCCCGATGCTGCTGATCACAGCGTCTGTGGCGAGGGAACATGTGGCCACGACAGACGTGGATCAGGTTACATGACGTCTGCAATCAGCAGCCAGCAGACGGAGCGTAGGAATAGGACTGCAGTATAGCTGCCAATTCTGGTGGTCTTTGGCAAAACATTTTTTTTATCACCTTTTATTTATTTCTGGGCTATTAAAGACCACAAAGTGCAAAGGCAGTGTCTTGCATCAGTTCATTTTCCAAAAACTCAAGTTTCTTTCTTGTGAAGTAAACGTGAAATAGCAAACTTAAACTACGATTTTTTCGCGACAAAAGTTGGCCAGTAAATCTGGTTCCAAGATGGCTATCGTCAAACCGTGATATTCGGCTATAACTGCAGAATGAGAATGGTAGAGATAAATTAACATGTCTGGTGGTGTAATAACTGTGTAATGTGTATTAGATGTTTGCCAATAGCAGAACACAAGATTTAGGAAAATCCAACGCAGGAAGTACACGTTAAATCACTACCACCATTCAATACTACTTTTATTTAGAGGTCATTTCGGGTCAAGAGACTAGGGGGGCTATCACCTATACTGAAGAGTTTTTGGCATAAATTTCCTTTCTACCGTAATAAGGTCAATTCAAGAAGTGAGGCAAACCTACGGCCGGAGCAAGGTCAAGGTCATGAATGGATGGGATTTCCCGGAGTACTGTTGAACTCTGTTTGTTGGTTCCAGGAAGATGGTTCTGTATACATCGGTACTTACTCTGTATTATGCAAACTGGGAATACCCGCAGAATGGCAAGGTACACACAGTACATGTATATCACTTCCTGGTTTAGCATCACAATAAAACTGGTTGTATATTATCTGTATTCTTTTTTTCCTCTTCATATGCCATCCCTGTCCCTCCTCCTAGTTCTCTCTGGGTCAGCCCCCGCCCTTCCCTCCTTTCGCTCATTTTACAAACGTGACACGACTGAAGGCCAGACAAATAGACAGACACTTAAGACAAACTTTTGCGTGGAAAAGTCTGAAATATTTTACCCCGTATTTCTCCATGCCACATCCTAGTAGTAGGATATAAAAACAATATAAATGTAAGAACAATCTGTGGCTAGCAAAAAAAGCAAACAAACAAAAATGCTGACAAGAGAAAATCTATACTTTTCCACTGAGGCAGGAAGTTTGACATCCCTGAAATGCAGAAATTATCTCAGTGATTACCGAGCGATTAAACAGCCTCAAGTCGTGTTCACATGTGCCAGATTTGGATCAATATGTACTGGGAAATCGTGACCGCTCCAACCTTCAGTGGTGACAATAATTATTTACAATGAGAGGGAAAATGCGCTGACCTTCTTCTGAAAATCGCCAACCACTGTAATTAGCGATAGGCAATAAAGAGCAAATGTCAACTTGCTGTCTACATGAAGCTGTAAGAAATGTTTCATCTTGCACTATTCCTTACAATTTCACTGCAATAAGATGCCAAAACTAATGTCGTTTTAGTGTGAAAGGAGAAAATAGATGCATGCCTGTGGCTGACAAAACAACATTGATGGTTGCCAGACAATCTGTTTTTACCACTAGAACCAGAACTTCCCGCATCCTCGAGTTTATTCAATTAATATTCTGGTGACACGCGTCTCTGAAATTGTCCAAAAAACTGTGGACGTGGCATGCCAGCGGCTTCTTGGAACTCTCCGTTCTTGGAAGATCCGTGACTCTGTCTGACTCCATGAAACTCGCGTGATAACTAGATTTAAGGGAGGGATGGCTGGACAGGGGAGAGATGTGTGGGTGGCTTGAGGGGGGGGGGGGGGGAGGTGGGAGACACCAGGAAGAAGACGGAAGTTGGCGTCCATTGTCAACAAGATTGTCGCAGAAGATGGCATAGTTACTGATAGTCATTATGAGGAAAACGAAAAGGAGGGCAGAAAAGTTGTGTGTTGTGGGGAAGGGGGGGGGGAGAAGAGAAGGAGGAGAATGAGGCTGTTAATGGAGATTTACACAAAATGTCAGTATTTCTTCCTTTTCTCTTTTCCGAAATTGAGTTCGCTTCCTACATATCAGTCAAGTTGTATTATGAAGTACATGTATTATATCATTTCTTGTTGTGATAACTTTTGGTGATGCCTCTGTTTGTATGTCGGAACAGATGGGGTTGGAGTGGGGGTGAGGGGAGGGCGCATGAAAGAAAAGAAAGGGCAGATATTTGGGGAAGGATCGAGAAAGAGAGAGAGAGAGGGGGGGGGGAAGAGAGAAAGAGAGAGAACTCTGTTTCCTCGTCGTGCAATGCTCCTATCAATCTCATCCACTTAAAAGTTGAAGTGACTGGCCATTACTGGTCCCAGACTGGATCTCGCAAGCCACACCATTATTATACATACACACCATTATTATACATACACACCATTATTATACATACATGTGACACGTACTCGCTTTTCCGATCGCAAGGATACAATGTAGCCGAGATCTAATGAACCAGAACTGATATTTATTCCAACCAAGGAGTTTGTGTCTGGGATGATCCGATGTGAGACCAAAGAGACGGACTCCTCCACTGACACAATGTGACAAGACAACTGTTTCGTCCCAGTGAAAGCATTTCCCCACCTTCTAAAATAATTTGATAACTTCTGACGACCTACTGTATCGAGATAACCACCCGGGAGGAGATTGAAAGACGTAGAAAGACATAATAAACAGAGAGAGAAATCTACTGTATAACTACTATGATTTCTCTAAGAACTACATTTTATATGCCGTCAGTGAGTTAAAAGTAAGAGAGATCACATCGATCTGAATAATTTTATTATTATTATTATTATTTTAATCGTTGAAATAATGGCTAGCCGTATACCACGAGACTTCTACATCAAAGTGTAGTATAATTTGGGATGATTCTTTGCAATCGACTCCATAGTCAACTGAATTACGCAAACTCCAATAAGACTATTAAGAGCTGGATTTGTTGTATGCATAAACTAATCGATACAGAAATTCGTGTCTACCATCAGCGATACACTTATCAAAGCTAAGGCAATGCCCCTTGAATACGTCCAGTTCGGAAGTTATTGGCTATATTATGCGAGCGGGTGTGAATGTATGGGATTGTTATCTCTGTCTCATCAACTGTGTCCACAATTTCCTCTTCAGGACAAAGACATTTTGTCTTCTATCATCGCACCGTCAGTCTGCATTTTCTGGTCATTTACATTGTCGGGAAAACAGCGTCTGGTCAAAACTCGGATGGCACAGGCCACAAAACAAGACTTAACAGCTCCAATCAGGTCTCTATCAGACAACCATTCGGACCTCTCCGACACAAGGCCTACAGAAATGTCTGCTTCGCTCAAACAAAAAAATAATAATAATAAAATGTCACCTATTGACCTAAGTATAACCGAAAGGGGGTGAGGGTGTTTGGGGGGAGGGGGGGGGGGAATTGTGACAATTACAAAACAAAGGGGGGTTGCTGATGCGAAAAACATGACCCCACCTCCCACCCCCCGAAAAACAAAAGACATACCGCTACACACGGACATACATGCAAATAAGACAAACCTCGTAAAACCAGAAGAACCAAGCGAAACCTCGGTCACTCATTCTGATGTCCTGGATTCTAATTAAAACCATTCTCTTTTCACTGGGGAGGACAGAGACCGTTCGTGTGCATAAAAACGAGAGATGAACAAAATGAAAGATCTGAAGGTGACATCTGCAAATGAAGTGTTACAAATTATGATGCAAGAAAAGTGTTGCCACGAAGGCCGTGAATAATAACACACATACTGAAAGAAAGCCATAGCAGGCGAAACGTCATAAACATTTTACATTAGCACTGGTAACTGAGGCCAATGGCAGGGATGGAAAACGGCTGCCATTTCACCAAGCGCCAGCATCTCTCCCTCCCCCCTCCCCCACCACACCCTCCAAATGACACAAACACACGCACATTCTCCCCTTTCTCTGGAAGAGGTCAGTTTCTGACTGGTAGCCTTGGGAGTGAGTGGATGAGGTTAGCGGGAGGGGTCAAAGGTCACTAGGCCAGGTGACAAAAGGTGACGCCGATCAATACAATATAAATGAAAGTCACGTACTTTGTAGGTTGGGTGAACTGCAGCAGATATTATGTCACTCAACCCACCCCCCCCCCCCCCCCACCCCCGCCCTCTCCTGCCGTTCCCTTTCTGTGGCCTGTGACAGTCAAGTTCAAGCTTTTCCACATTCTAGATGCTGCACGTATGGTTGTTGTGGGGGGGGGGGGGGGGTGAGAAGCAAAAAGGGACAATAAAATATTTTATAATATGAGTAGAGCATAACACACACCCACCCACACACACCAACACACACACATTAAGACAAAGACAAAACACATTTTTTCTGCTCTCAATGAGCGAATGATTTACCACACAATTTCCCTTGGCAAACACCTGTATGTGCGCAAGGATTGGGAGGGGGAGAAAGAGGAGCCACTCATATATCGATAGGGCTCTCTTTCCCAACATACACGTACTATGATATCAAATCCTGCTGACCACAGCAAATGGCCCATAGGTCACCAGCTTGTCCGGCACTTTGGGAACCCATCATACCGAACACTGGCCCACTGGACTGTTTACTGTGCTTGGCAAATGAAAAAGCTAAACAGGCATTCATATTTGCAGGAGAATTACTCCCTCCTCCCCCCCCCCCCCTCCGGGAGTCCGGAGTATGTCAGTAGGTTTTTGCTCCCACCTGCAGGCGGTGAAAGCCCGACACTGGTGGAATGTCTCCCATGGAATGCCATCCTCGACGTTCCAAGGGTAGCATCTCTCTCTCTCTCTCTCTCTTTCTCTGCTCCTGTCTCCTGTCCCGCTCTCTTTCCTGTTATCTCCTTGACGTGTAAACGTATCTTACCGGTGTTTGGCACAATATAACCGTAATCGTGCTGATGTGCCGTTAAACCCTAACACAAACAATCTTATAACTGAAGCAGTGAGTCCTTTAAAATGACGGCATCTGACACTATCTAGCAGTAGTGGACTTCTCTCTAATCAGTCCTTCCGGTGTGTTTGGCAGGACTGGCCTATTAGTATTTGTACGACAACTTTGCGAACAGCCCGTGTAAATACAGCTTGACTGACAGCGATAAAGACAGGCTATTTATCACGTTGCTATCAGGGTAAGAGCGTCTGCCAGACCATGGTTAGCTACTGAATCTGCTTGACTGCTACATACACCTAAACTGTATACAGTAAAAAAAGATTCCAAACTGCTTTCCACGGGTAACCGGGACAACTTTAACCGTGACAACAGTACAGAATAGGCTACATATTATACCAAAAATCTACAGAGTGGTGACCTGCAGGTGGAAAACCTGTGTCAATGAACTGAAATTAGTCTGAATAATATTTGAAAAACGCATGCTCTCACACACACACACACACACACACACACACACACACACACACACAATACAGAAACTGTTAACAAAAACCTGGGTTAAAATGAACGAAAAGAAATAAATAAATTTTAAAAAAAATATATATATATATATATATACTAAAATCAATGCACCATGCAGTCCCCAGCAAAATTCATAAGTCGGGAACCCCTTAATTTTCCGTAACTGATGACCCTGAAATGTCCGTGAGTTGAGAACTAGGGTACCAATGTTCCACGGCTGAGAACCCTTATATTTGCGTGGGTTGAGAACCCCTTAGGTCCCACTAACTACTGAACTGAACTGACTGTTATTTGGCTGTCAAACACATCTGTTCAGTCTAACACCGCCACCAACATCACTTGCTTCCTCTCTAGTTTGTACTTTGCCCTCGCCCTCCCCGCCTTCCCCCTTCCCACACACACATCCATCCCGCCATCAGCCCGAATCTGCTTGCCGACATCAGCATAAATAAATCATATAAACAAACAACTACTGAACTCTTAGTCCTAACCAACTGACTCACTGGTGTGGACTATTACAAGTAAAATATCGGGTAAATACATCAATCAAACTGTGACCTGTTTGTCCCCACACCCCAGAGAATGGTTTCCTGTCTCTCTGGTGGAAATGATCCATTCAAAATAATCATATCAAACAGATTCAATCAGTCAAAATAATGGAGGGTCAAAATCCAATCCTGCTTACTTCAAGTTCAGAGAATGTGCTTGTTTGTTAGTTTGCTTGCTTTTTTGTTTGTTTATTTGTTTTATCGAATGAGAGACTAGTCTAGAGACAGATGATAGGTGTGATCGCATTTTTCTTTTATTAATTACATGCCAATATTTTTTTCAACTGAATCCCTCGAAATGAAGGCACTGCGTAATAGCAAACATGCCCCTGTACAGAGGTATCATTAAAGATCTATTTTGACTTCAAATCATGTGACTCCTTGAAAATTTCCTTTGCACAACTAACTGACGAATATCTGGACTGACCTGACATTAACATACCGTACACTGAAGAAAACTGTAAAACTATGAAATGGTCGCAAACAAAAGTAAAAATAATGTAATTTGACAAAATCTGCAGCTCAATCTTGAAATAATAAACACATTTTTGTTCACTGAAGATTTTATTTGTTTGTTTGTTTGTTTGTTTTTTAGGGTTTTTTTTTTTCTGATAACCAAAGCGATTCAATTGAATGATCATACCGGCATGAGTCATTCCATTATAATAGATATGAGCGATTGCTGACCTTGTTTCCATTGCTGACAATTCAAGACTGGAAAAAAAAAATATTGCGGATTTCGTCGGTATAAATACGCAACAAAAAAAAGGGGGGTGCAAAAGTGGCCATACAACATCACACCAGTATAATACATTGTAATATTCAATAAAATCATTAGCACATTAAATCAGTTGGCCTTTATTATATATATCTGATGCCATTGACCACAGTAGTACATTTATCATGACTTTCACATTATTTCTGAATGTCATATTGAAGTTCCACCTTGCTATCAACACTTTTGTGCCTCAGTGTGCATCAGTGTCACTCTCGATTAGAGGCTCATCGTGTGAACAACGAGAAGCAAAGCAGTTTGAACATCTGAAGGAATAACTTCGGGCTGGGATTGGAATTGAATGTACATAATTATATGCAAAACTGATGTGTACAGCACAGCTCAGAATGATTTAAACTCACACCAACTCGTGAGTTCAGTTTCCGATTGCCCTATCTCCATTTTTCACATTTTGAGAAAATTGATGAGTTCTGTTTAGCAACTGTTTTTGTACATAGGAGATAGGACAAAATGATTTTCAAAATATACCTGTTCAGCCAAGTGATCGATGAAGTAACTGCAGTATATGTTAGCTATACTATCCCTTTTTCACGTGACATACATATCTCCAAATCGCCCAAAATGGAGATAAGACAACAAAGAACTGAGGTCGCGAACTACTATGGGGCAGGACCATTATGTCTGAGACAGGGCCGTCTGGAACTGAAGGACCTAAGTAAAACCAACGGAAAGAACCAAACATAAGTAGCACACGTATTACTTTGATCTTCACAATGAACTGCAGGTCAAACCTGGCATGGCAGTAAGTCAGTTCTCTATGTTCTCTCTCCACAGACACCAGGACCTGGCCAACTACATACCTGTGGGATTTAGACCTAAATACCACCAACTGGACATATGTATTAGACAGGGGATGGATCTGTGGATAACGTCAAATTGGATAATCCAGATGTATTTCACCCCTGTGGCTGAAGTGACAAGGAGTACATGGAAACTCGGGGATAGCCAACTATCACAACCTCACAGTTTCCCTTCTAACCTGGAGGTCACAGACAGGAGAGACAAGTTCTCGAAGTTCTGGGGAACAGCGTGACCTTGCCCTCACCAACAGGTACAAGAGGATACAGCAGAGAAAGGTCAGGGCTCTTCCTTCATCAGGATTGGTAAGTCAGTTATCATCTGTACACTTCTCATATGAAGGCAAAGAGCAAATTTCATAAACTAACAAACAAAAACAGAAAACACACACACACACGTACACACACGCACACACATACATACACACACCAGAGAGAGAGAGAGAGTAAAAACTTGCAAAGTCCACAATTTTTCACCCCACTCCCCTCCCCTCTTTACCTCCCTTTTCCCACCTCCATCATTCCATTACCAATCAGTTTCCCATCCCCCACACCCCCATCCCAACACACAAATCCTAATCCACAGTTTAATATATAAACAATCCATGGCCCATTGGATTTGCATATATATACAGTTAATGAACCAGAGCCAAGAGATGATTACCTTCTTAATTGTCCATAAAACCAACTTACATCATCCATCTCTTTTTTTTTTTTTTAACATTCTTTTTAGAAACTCTTGATCTATCTATAAAACGGCAATATCATAATAAAAATTAGTAATATAAAGCAAAAAGTCTTTAAAAGATAAAGGAGTCAGATGTAGCTCAAAAAACACAGCATCTTTTTTATT
Source organism: Peronia verruculata (assembly GCA_038406235.1). Lineage (NCBI taxonomy): Eukaryota > Metazoa > Mollusca > Gastropoda > Systellommatophora > Onchidiidae > Peronia > Peronia verruculata. The sequence continues at coordinate 3,882 of JBCAUA010298241.1, read as the reverse complement.
TTCATCAGTAATATTATAGATGAATAGCATTATTGAAAGCATCAAAGTGAACCACATCGCCAGGCGTCGCGCCTCACTGGAGGTAAAAATAAAAATAAAAACACTTTTGTTCATTTGGAAAATATTTCAGCCAGCAAAATGCAGAAGCTATTTATTAGAGACCTTCATTACCTTTCTCTTTGTCGGTCAATATGCAATATGATTTAAGATGTGTTTATTTTGTTTGTAGGATTGAATGACAACAAAGTTGCTATTCACCCACCCACATGTATGTATATAACTGCCCGACCCACACTATGGTAATCATGTATTATTAATGCAAAGGGCAATAACCTGTTACTAACACTAACAGAACAAAACATAAAAACACTGAATCACTGCCAACAGATGCTGTCTGCCAAAATGTCAAGTAAATGATAATAATAAACACTTACATCAAAAGTAAAATGCAGAAATTAAAAAAAAAAAAACAAACACTGATGCAAAATCAAAACAAGACCAAGACAAACAATATGGCAGAGAAATAAATACATGTCTGCACACATACAATCAACAAAAACATGGGTTACATTAGCCTGGGGTGTACTTTGACTCTTCACTTTCAGAAAATTTTGGCAACAACCATAATTTTAAAGCACCATGATAACAAACACGCAGTCAGTAACCGATTTCCATGCTACTGTGGCAGGGGTATAGATTTTTTACACGGAAGGTCAAACCTCAATGTCACCAACAATGTCGCCATTATCAGGGATGAGAAAACAATTTGACAAAAAATGGACTCACTTTTCAAATACTTCTGTTGTAAATAAACATATCTTATCAGGGTGGGGTTTCACAGTTGTAAAAGTTCATTCACAACAAGAACCACATGTGAATCTTATCAATTTTACGGATACCTTGGAAATGTACATCTAATAAAACTTGATTTTGAAAATGTTTGTGACATAAGCTGGATATTTCCATCAGGGGTGTCAGTCTCTTTCATATAATGGACACGTGCACAACATATGAATCTATTTTTCAAGCCCATATGAAAATTGTAAAAAAAAGTAAAACAAAATATACTTAATTTAAAAAAACATACATCAAAATAAGTAAAATACACATATCCTTGCGGAGAGATATAAAAAGGTTGAAATATCTTTACACTGTGAGGAAAAAAAAAAAAAAGAAATCGAAACAAAATTTAAATATTAATAAAAAAAAAAGTAGAAAAAAGAGACAGAAAGAGAGACAGAACAAGATAAAGAAAGAAAGACAGAGAGAAAGAAAGAATTTTCCAGGCAAACAAAGAAACTGATGACAGTCCGAGGAATTTTCATATTCGAATTAAAGAAGGAAATTGGACATCTTTGTTTCATACTGATACTATTTATAGACATCACAGAACTGTTATCATAAGATGTGTCAACATTAGCCACAAGAGACAGCGGGAAAGTCTCAGATGTGGTGTAGTGTGATCAGTGCATTTTAACACCTGGTGGGAAAAGACAGGTGTGTAAATTCAGTTATCTTCCACTAATGTGTCAGTATGTCAGCATTACAAGAGCATTCCTTCATTGACAGCTGTTTCCCACGATGGCATCTGAAAGATCGCAGATAGTGACTAAAACGAATGCCAGTTCTTCTAACTCTCCATACTTCTTATGACTAGCTCTTTCAACACCATTTTCACCTTTAAAAAAATGTTAATTAATTTAACATTAATACCAGCTTCTCTGGTATTATACAGCAAATTTTATGCTGATGCATCATTAAACTAGAGCCGAACTGATGTGCTATGCAAAAACATCATATGGTAATTTTCTGAAATTGGTCACATTTTTCTGTTACTTTCTATGAGTCCAAAGCTAGTGGGAAATGGGGCAAAAGGAGAGTGGGAAATGGGGCAAGGAGAAAGCAGGGAGGAGTCCAGTGAACCTTCTGCACTCTCACATATTATCTTAGTGAATTTGTTCAACTTTAAAAGTTATGATCTGTCAGGTTGTCAAGAAAAAGTGTCCAGGAACTAGAAAGACTATATTCACATCACATCCACACCCATTTCCAAATATGATGGTAGTTTACAGTGCATGACATTTTAAATAGGCAGCAAAATATAGCCCAGCAGAAGGCAAAAACGGGAACAGGCAGGGAGTGGTTGGGCAGGGGTCAGAGGTCACTGTGTGACCAATGGTCAGTCAGGGGTCACTGGATGACCAGTGGTCAGGTTTGGTCTTTCACACTTAAATGTGAAGTTGGTACACTAGATCTGGTCTGCCAATTCATTACTGACATAAGCATGTCAAACACACATGCTAACGATCTTCAAAATGCATTTCAAATCCAGCCTAGATATCTAGCTAGATCAAGAATCTAATCTCACTAAAAATAGACGACAGACATCAAAAACTGGTAATGGGGCCATAGCTCTGTTCTACTACAGGTGTGTCCGTTCCACAAATAATCTCATTTAAAAGGTAGATCTAGATCAATCTGATGTTGGTCTAAATTAGTTAGAAAAAAAAAAAAGAAACAAAGAAACATCAGATGTGATAAAGTTATCACAGAGCTCAGTCTAAAGCAAGAACTCAGTAAGTTTGAACAAGAGTCATTAGATCTGTAATCTACCACTGAATCAAATCAGTAGATCGGATCTAGATCTATATATGAATATAAAATTAATAAACACTGTCCTACTGTTTTTCACGTAATCAATCTAGGCTCTCAATCACGAAGGCCTATTATTTTACAGAAATAGGATTACATGTTTAAAACGTGGGTGTCTGGAACTCCATACGTAGATCTAGATATAATGCTCTTTGTTATTATGGAATCCCACCCATTCCTTTTAAAATTCAGACCTAGAATTACTTTAAATACTTGTTACTTTCTGTTACTGGGAATATACAGTAAAAGGGATAGATAGATGTCATACATTTATAACTGTGATTCATTGGAATCAGGAGTGAGTGGCTGTAGATCTATGTAGTTCTGTGTGTATGTAAGACGATAGCAGGGTGAGCTCGCTCAGTGCGTTCGCCAACACGTGAATCCCCTGTGCAAACAATGAACGGAACAAACACGACTGCGTGGCGCAAAACTTGTTTTCGTTCATTTTACACCGACCGTCATGACAAACCAGAAATACACCACAGGAATGGCACTTACCTTGCTCGTCCGATCCGTGTTAAATATTCGGGAATCATTCCGGGTAAAATTTAATTCCCTGTCTCTTTGGGAAATCAAGCCAGCTGTTTCTCCGTTCTCCATGTCTTCCGACATTTTGATTGTTGTGGGTCACGTGACGGGGCCCACTGATGGCGGCCTGAGGTCCGGTCAGGGAGGGCAGGAGCAGAAGTGAACAACTCCGCTCGCTCGTCTGCTAGGCTAACCAGTTGTACTGCCGGCGAAAACTGTTAGGTTTGCACCTCTTCTTCTTTCTTTTCTTCTTCTCCTCTATTCAGGTGGGGGCGCGGTGATTTTCTGAAGATGATCAAAGTGACCTTTCCGATTTACAGATAAACCTAGATCTAGATTTTTAGATCTAATAGATCTAGATCTAGATATCTATATACCGGTGGCAGAAACTTTTCCTTATAAGTTATTAGTATCAGGATCTTTCTGCAGACTTACAAGTCGGTTGTCGTTAGTCAAATTAGTGGCAAAGTACTAAATCTAGATCTGGATTCACGTGTATACCTTCTCTTTATAGCGTAGATCAAGAGATGGGAAAATCTCCGTCGGCGGATACTGACCCTTTTAAACAGGCAAATTACAAGGACATGGGGGGAGGAACATCGATATCAGCAGCCGTCTTTTGGCTGCGTTTGGGGGGGGGGGGGGGGGGGGGGGAGGGGGGGGGGGGGGGGGGGGGGGGGGGGGGGGGGGGGGGGGGGG